>CAUYQU010025111.1:0-64196 GCA_963574635.1 Cheracebus regulus
TATCAAACTCACATATATCAATATTAATCCTAAATTTAAATGGACTAAATGCCCCAATCAAAAGACACAGACAGGCAAATTGGATAAAAAGCTAAAACCCGTTGGTACGGTGTATTTAGACCCATCTCACATGCAAGGATACACAAAGGCTCAAAATAAAGGGATGGAGGAAGATTTACCAAGCAAATGGAGAGCAAAAGAAAGCAGGAGTTGCAATTCTCATCTCTGATAAAATAGACTTTAAAGCAACAAAGACCATAAGAAACAAAGAGGGACACTACATGGTGGTGAAAGGATCAATGCAACAAGAAGAGCTAACGATCCTAAATATATACACACCCAATACAGGAGCACCCAGATATATAAGGCAAGTTCTTAATGACTTACAAAGAGACCTAGACTCCCACACAATAATAGTGGGAGACTTTAACACTACGCTGTCATTATTAGACAGATCAACAAGATAGAAAATTAATAAGGATATCCAGGACTTGAACTCAGACCTGGAACAAGTAAACTTAGCAAATATTTACAGAACTCTCCTCCCCAAATCCACAAAACATACATTTTTCTCAGTATCACATTACACCTATTTTAAAAGTGACCACATAATTGGAAGTAAATCACTCCTCAGCAATTGCATAGCGTTTCACAGGTTTAAATAAAATATTGGTTGGCTGAAAAAAAAAAAAAAAAGAATGTCAACCATGTTTTGGAGATAACTGTTATCTTCAAATACTATAACTTAAAAATCTTGTTCACCTACTTGGTTTGGCTGTTTTTACATTTTTAGACACATTTTTGTTTGTACATATCCAAATGTAGAGGTTGTATTGAAAATAGAATAACTTTGAAATGTCTTTTACACCCTTGGCCTTTGGATCCTTAAAGCAATAAAGGTTTCCCAGCAGTCCCATCTCTTTTTGATAATTCTGATTTATTGTTCACCAGGATACCTATGCTTTCCATTTCAGCATCTGGACAAAGTGTATAGCCCATGTCAGACAATTATGAGAACTGCCAGTGATTCCAAATGCTGTTTACCTGTACGTCTTTTGTATAAGACTGTCATCTATTTTACATTTCATTTTAGAATTTCTGAAGTCCTAAGGTTACAAATTAGTAGCACTATCTGAAAAAACAACATAGAATTTAATATTCTATACATATATGTATATGTACACACACACACACACACACACACACACATAAATAGATACAATTACTTAGGCACCTACACATAATATATATACACCTGTATGTATATCCATATAAATTTATGTCTACGTATGGTATGTATATGTGGGTGTGTTATATAGAATTATTTTTAGAGAAGCAGTTCTACTGATAAAATATCACTTGGATTTTCCTTGATACTTAAGTAGTCTGATAGTGAAGCATTATAGAACTTAGAGATTTTAGGAAATTGAACACTTTATACCATGAAATGACAGTTATGTAATTCTGTGAGCATAAATAAAAGGTGATATATGAACTTTGAACTCTGTTTGCTTGGAAAAAACTGAAGATAATTTTGAAGGAGTTAATTGCTCCTTACACTTGAAGGTGATATAGGTATAAAGCTGCCTTTCGTAGATCGTGTAATACCACCGTGAGCAGTAATTTTGGTAACTATAGACAATTAAAGAGAAGAAATACAGACACCATTATGTTAAGCATCTTAATTTCTCTCCTTTAGATTTCAGTTGAGATACTTTTACTGTTCTGCTGTATTTTCTTTGTTCATTATGAAAATTAAAATATTTTGTTCAACTTTCTTAGTGTTGTCTAGTATAACATAGCAAGAAATAATTTATTAAAGAAGGAAATAGGAGAGAGATCCAAGATGGCCGATTACTAGCAGCTCAGGATTGTAGCTCCCAATGAAAGTGCAGAAAACGAGTGGACGCCACACTTCCAGACAAATTTTTGTTGTCCGCAGACCAGAAGATTCCCACCAGAGGAGCCCCACGGGTCGCCAGCACAACTCTTTTGGCCAGTGCGGCTGCTTTGCTGGCACACCGGTGCGGCCATTCTTGGTGTGGAGTAAACGGGACTGGGTGCCCTCTTGGTCGACGTTTGGAGCTCCAGGAAGGCAGAGTCACCCATTCAGCTGATTGAAAAAGGGACTGAAGAGGGAAGCCAGACCGGAGATTCCCAGGCAGAAAAGGACCACAAATCTCAACGCGGCTGTTTCAGCCAGCGAAGTGGGTTGCCGCAGTGAAAATTACATAGATTCTGGCACTAGGAATCAACAAGTTGGACGTACACTCAGAGACCCAATCCGAAAGTCAGCAATTACAAAGACGACAGGTGGATAAATCCACAAAGATGGGAAGAAACCAGCAAAAAAAGGCTGAGAACACCCAAAATCAGAATGTCTCTCCTTATACAGGGGATCACAGTTCCTCATCAGCAATGGAACAAGGCCTGATGGAGAACGAGTACGATGCATTAACAGAATTAGGCTTCAGAAAGTGGATAGTAAGAAACTTCTGTGAGCTAAAAGGATACGTTCTAACTCAATGTAAAGAAACTAAGAATCTTGAAAAAAGGTTAGACGAAATGCTAATGAGAATAGACAATATAGAGAGGAACATAAGTGAATTAATGGAGCTGAAAAACAATATGAGAAATCCGCGAAGTATGTACAAGTTTTAACAGTCGAATTGATCAAGCAGAAGAAAGGATATCAGAGGTCAAAGACCAACTTAATGAAACAAGAAGACAAGATTAGAGAAGAAAGGGTAAAAAGGAATGAGCAAAGTCTCCAAGAAATATGGGACTATGTGAAAAGACCTAAGTGACGTTTGATAGGTGTACCTGAACGTGATGGAGAGAATGAATCCAAGTGGGCAAACACTTTTCAGGATATTATCCAGGAGAACTTCCCCAACCTAACAAAGCAGGCCAATATTCAAGTCCAAGAAATACAGAGAACACCACAGAGATATTCCTCAAGAAGAGCAACCCTAAGACACATAATTGTTAGATTCACCAGGGTTGAAATGAAGGAGAAAATACTAAGGGCAGCCAGAGAGAAAGGTCAGGTTACCCACAAACGGAAGCCTATCAGACTCACAGCAGATCTCTCAGCAGAAATCCTACAAACTAGAAGAGAGTGGAGGTGAATATTCAACATCCTTAAAGAAAATAACTTTCAACCCAGAATCTCATATCCAGCCAAACTAAGCTTTATAAGTGAAGGAAAAATAAAATTTTTCACGAACAAGCAAGCACTCGGAGATTTCATCACCACCAGGCCTGTTTTACAAGAGCTTCTGAAGGAAGCACTATACACAGAAAGGAACAACCAGTATCAGTCATCCCAAAAACTTACCGAAAGGTAAAGAGTATCACCATAATGAAGAATCCATATCAATTAATGGACAAAACAGCCAGCTAGCATTAAATGACAGTATTAAACTCACATATATCAATATTAATCCTAAATTTAAATGGATTTAATGCTCCAATCAAAACACACAGACAGGCAAACTGAATTAAAAGTCAAAACCCATCAGTACGCTGTATCCAGACATATCTCACATGCAAGGACACACAAAGACTCAAAACAAAGGGATGGAGGAAGATTCACCAATCAAATGGAGAGCAAAAAAAAAAAAAAAAACAGGAGTTGTAATTTTCATCTCTGACAAAATAGACTTTAATAGTAACAAAGACTAAAAGAAACAAAGAAGAACATTACATAATAGTAAAAGGATCAATGCAGCAAGAAGAGCTAATGATCCTAGTATATATACACCCAATACAGGAGCACCCAGATATATAAGATAAGTTCTCAATGACTTACAAAGAGACTTAGACTCCCACACAATTATAGCGGGAGACTTTAACACTACATTGTTAACATTAAATAGATTAACGAGATAGAAAATTAACAAGGACATCTATGACTTGAACTCAGACCTGGAACAAGTAAACTTAATAAATATTTACAGAATTCTCCACCCCAAATGCACAAAACATACATTTTTCTCAGTATCACATTACACCTATTTTAAAAGTGACCATATAATTGCAAGTAAATCACTTTCCAGCAATTGCATAATATTTCACAGATTTAAATGAAATATTGGTTGGCTGTTTTGTTATTTTCTTCCCTTATTCCTTCCTGTCTCCGTTATTAAGAATAATTGTTGGCATAAAAGAGATCTTTAATACCTATTTTTAGATTGTATTCTAGCCTGGGCAATAGAGCAAGTTTCTCTTTCTCTCTTCCTCTTTTTCTTCTTCTTTCTTTCTCTCTTTTATTCTTTTTTTTTCTTTCTTTCTAAAAAAAAAAAAAGAAGGAAATATTTCTGTTTGTCTTTGTGACCTTCTGTGTCTCCTCCAAGACTGACTGTTCTTTTTAATCTCCCTTTCTGTATCGCTAGTACTCTGATGCAGTAGAGAAAACATTTTAAGTATTTCCAAGTATTTTCTTATCAGTTTTAGTAATGTGGAAACTTAAAAATTATTCACATGGCAGGAATGCAGGAGTCATTCTTTGTAGCAGTTCTGATGCATTCATGTATTTTATTGTTGATCTTTTTTAAAAAAATATTCTAAATAAGTTTCCTTGAGATTGATGTAGCAGTGTTCAGGAGGCAGCTGTTTTGGGGAAGTTTTGTGACTTTATGGGTCCTTATTTTTCCTGTTTGCTAAATAATTTAAGAGGTTTCTTTTTTTTTTGCCCTCAAGGTTTAATTGCTCAGGAAAAATGTTTCTGTTTTACATTTTCTACCCTAAGATGAAATATATTTTTGGCTCGAATTAATAGCCTGCATAATTTTAACTTTGGGGGATGAATTGATTATATTTATATTTTATTATAATCTAAAAACGGCTTAGTACACTCTTAATAGATTTTCCAACATTACAGGAAATGACAGTAGTAGACCTTGGATAAGCAGATAAAATGAGATGCTAGTGATAAGTATTTTCAGTGGTCTCATGACTGTCACATCCATTCTACTTTACACTTTCTAATGCCACTTAAGGTATCTGAATTTTGTTCAGAATGCCAAGAGAGAAAATATTTATGCACTGTAAGTTAGTATTACATACCAAAATTTTGATTTTATATAATTTCCCACAGTTGTGTATAGCAAATATTTGTGAAGTGTGTTGATAACCTCATTATACCTTCCGAAGAAAAATGTTTCCATAGAAAGATGGAAATTACACTTAAAAATTACACTTAAAACTGTCCATTACACTTTCAGAAGAATCCTATCTTTTTCATTATCCAGTCTCTGTGCATTTAATTCTTTGAAATAGCCACTGCAATGTATAGTCTTATAAAATTGCATTATAATTACAAAGATATGTTTGTCTGGGAACATAACATCCCCTCTGATGATAAATGTTTGACCTAATTACAAGCTTACAACAAAGAACCATAACTACTTTTCATCTCATGTAGAAACCTTTTATAGTATTAAATGGACTATTACGGATTTCTGAGGTTTTTGTTGTTGCTTTTTTTTTTTTTGCTTTGTTTTTATTCATTGGATATATGAAGGATAAGACATACCAAGAAACTATTATTTTTAAGTGTAAAAATTGTGCCAAACAGACATTTATTATTTCTGTTTTATTTGAAACTAAGACTGTAGACCCATAGATTATATATTTTAGAAGTGGTAGAGACTCCATAGATCATCTCCCAACTCTGTTTATAATAGAGTAAGGAAGCTGAGACCCATCAAGCTTAAGTGGCTTGCTGAAGGTCACCCAACCAGTTACTGTCAAACCTTATAATCAGGTCTATTATTATAAGATGGATATGGATTGTGTTAGTGGCACATTTAAACATTTGACAACACTCCAAGCAGGAAATGTTTCCTTATATTTAACATAAATCACTTACTTCCTCTTAGTAGATACTTGGAAGAAATGGAGAGCAGCTGGTGCCTGTAATGCCACTTCTCTTATAGCTTCATTATTTCTCATCATTTTTAGGAAATTAGGAACTTCTAATTAGGAATTAGAAATGATAATTTAGGAATTACCATTTTTCCTAATCCTCTTCAAAAACACCTTGCACACCAGGATTGCATTTTTTATTTTTTTTATTTTTTTAACCACAGCAGTATATTTCTAAAGGATGCTTAGTATATGTTTCCCTGGATTGACTCCACAATTGCAAGTCCTTTTGTTAAAAATTAAGAATTTTTGATGTGGCAGTAACAGAGCTTTAAACCAAGTGCCAGACCTGCATAACACAGGTTTTCTGTCCATGAAGCTGGCCCTGATAGTTCCAGATATTTTTGCCTGATAGTTGCTTTTTTAAAGATTAACATGTCAAACTGTATGGTTAAATGTTTTCATATGCCACCGAGAATAATAATTTTTTTGTAAAATAAGATCATTTTCTTTTCTTTCTCTGTTGATGAGGTTATGCTCAGTGACATTGAAGCTCTTACTGAGATTTCTTGAGGGAGAATATTAGAATTGTATAATTCAGAAATAAGCAGTGCATATTCTACTTGGGGTTGTAGTGTCTAGATTCAGGAACCAAGTTAACCAATTGAGTTCAAAAATGGTACTTAGATATTCAGTGTCCACTGTATAATTGGATTTGGTCTTGGTCATTTAATTTGTAGGAGGATGTTTGGAGATTAATAATTTTAAATTTAATTTTTAGATTTAAAAATTTTTTTAAAGAATATTTGAAATGAGACAGCTTGTGTCGGCTAGCCCTTTTTATATTAATATAAATCACTTAGATGGTGATGCAGATGTGTTTTACCAGATATGCTGAATTTCACCTAAATGAAATGCTGATACTCTTCTTACACATAAGTGAGAATATAATATAATCTGATGTTTGTATATACATACATTTTATATGAAAATTTATTAGCTTTCTGTTACATCTGATTTTTCTATTTGAATAATGTCTAGTATTCATTTGAATAATTTTTATAAAAGTGGAAAAGATGCTTTTCAAGTAAATAGTATTTGAAGATTTGCATAGAGAAAAGACTAGCCTAGTTAAAAAAAATAAGACTAAGCAAAATTATGTCCAAGTGATCAGATATACCTGTGTGTTTATTTTTGCCTGCCCATAAATTTTTAGATACTTTATTTTTAACTATGAAAAAGTTGTAATTCTATTTCATAGCATAAATATGGTAAAAGTGCCCTGTCACATACTCTTTACATTTTCATATAAATATTTATATCGATACCAACTTTTAGATGTATTGGTTACATTATTTATTGCTATATTAAAAACGTACTATATAACAAATATACTTATCTTTTTTTTACTTTTTGTATGCTGGCATTAGATCTTTAATCAGAGCTAAACATTTTTATAGGGCTGCCTTTTTTAAGGGAAAAAAGGATTTTCAAACAATAATGCTATTTGGCTAGAGAATTAACTTTTAAAAAGATATGTGTTTATTGGAATAAGTTTTAAGAGAAAGTTATTCTTTCTTTCTTTCTTTTTTTTTTTTTTAATTCTTTGGCTTTATGGAAGTTCCCACTTTGTAGTGCTAATATACATTTTACCCATAGTAAAAAGAATTCCAATTTTGATTGCCTTTTTGCTGTTCACCCTCTTTTAAGAGATAGGCAACAGTGCCACCCTCAGAACAGACAGGCTTTTCTCATTGTAAGTGTTGGTTTTCTCAAAAAAAAAAAAAAAAGAAGAAAGAAAAACTAGAAAGAAGAAAAACCTTTACTTAAGGAATGGTTTAAAAACCACACATGTTTAAACAGACACATTAAAATAATGAGAGATACTAATGGTATAATGAAGCTGCCTTTATTTTATGACAAAATCAAAGTCACGTTATTCTTCCAAGGCCTATAACTAATTTAGATACTTAACTCTAACCAGGTCATTCTGAGTAGTAGTACATTGAATTCAGTTTATTGTCACCATTTATAACTTGTGACAGAATACAGAAACGTGAAAATAATCAGATCATATTGATCTGGTAACATCTTCCCTATTGTGCAGTTTGGGGGCAATTTTGAAATTATGCCTTTTCTTTAGATTTGATTTCCTTTTTATAATGGTATTTAAAAAGTAAACTGCCAACTACATTATAATTATGATGATTTCAAAATTTGTATTAAAGCATAAAAATTTGTTTTCATGGTCTGATACATACATGATAGGGTATATTTGTTTTTGAATGAAAAGAAACCTGGTCCCCATCTTCCTGTTGACATCAAACAGTCCTCTGATATGCTAATCCAGCATCAGGGAGAGCACATATACAGGGTTTATTTGGATTCGTTCCAAGTCTGAAAGAAAATTATGTATAAAGAACTGATTTTGCAGCATTGCCCCCTTTGAATGAAAACTGATGTTGACACAGTCTGCAATTAAAAAGAGTTAGTATTGAAACATGATATGGGAGATTTGTAACATTTTAGTAAGACACTGATTTGCTTTTTAATTATATAGTCATTTAATTGTTATTTATTCTTTGGGGTGTAATGTTACTGGTGTAATAGCTATTGAAATTGCTTATAAATTTATTTCTGTAGTATGTGTTATAAGAAAGATTAATGTAAGATTATTAGCTTTTTCTTAAAGATTTATCCTTTGTACATTGAGTACACATGAGACAGTAGATAGAATCTTTTGCTAAGTGTCAAGTGGAGATATCAGCAGATTTCCTTGTAATGTTTTTCCATTCAGCCTGCCCTCAGCTGGTTACAGGTGTAAAAATTGAAAGGTAGCTATTTTAGAATATTCTCAAGTATAGTTTCTCCATATTCAGTAACAAAAAATCAGTTTAGTTGGACTTCTTAAAGTGCCTTTGGATAAATTACATTAAAGTACATATTAGTACTATTTTAGTATCTATTTATGTATATTTTAAAACAGTTAAAACTGTCAGAAAATTATGTGAAAACCAATTAAAATGCAATATTCATGTTGGTCATTTACAAGTATTGTTAAATGGGAAACCAATTGCATTTTGTTTTTGAAAAATAATGTTTATGTATTGAATCATTGTAAGTCTTATGAAGTTAAGAACTTTGTCCTGGAAAGAGTATATTATTAGTATAGTCTTCTAGCAGATTTATTGCAGAAAAAATGAGCATAAATAAGTACCTCTGGTTTTACATTTATAGTAGTATTTGCCCTCTTATGTTCAAGGACCACTCTCCTAAGTAGCCTGTTGGTGCTCTCAGCTTTTTGCCTGGGCATTCCTGTAAGGTTTTGCTTCCATGGAGTTTAGTTTCATTCACTCAAAGCA
This sequence comes from Cheracebus regulus, assembly GCA_963574635.1. NCBI lineage: Eukaryota > Metazoa > Chordata > Mammalia > Primates > Pitheciidae > Cheracebus > Cheracebus regulus. Next base: position 9,234 of record CAUYQU010025111.1, read on the forward strand.
AAGCTTGCATTGTACAGTAGAAATATTCATGAAAACTTTTTATGTAAATTCTTTTATTCTTTTTATTTAATAAATTGTGATATTGCAGGTCACCAGGGTAGTTCTATATTTAAAAGGAATTCTGTAGTGAAACCTTCTGTCAGGAGAAGAATTGTCTTTTGATAAACATAATTACCTATAGGTATCTAGAGTTTTTTTTTCTGGCTCTTCTTAAAATGAAATTTGTCATCTTCCTTTTAGGACAGGAAAGTATTTTATATAGATGTTAAATTTTGGATATAGAGGGACATCACAAAAGCGTACTGTTACACGGTTTGTGCTAACCTTAGTTATAACAGGGAAAAACTTAAGCCATTATGTCAGATAAAATTCTTGGAATCATTTCAGTATAGAGATCATATGCTTTTTAGTTGATAATGGTAGATAAAATTAGATGTTTTTTGTTATTTGTGTATTTTTGCATGTCAGAATTCAGTCTTGAAAAATTTTAGTTTTTATAATTCTTATTTTTAATTTTCAAAAAGCATTTTAAGAAGCAAAAGAGGCTAATTCCTGAAAGAACTGTCTGGAAGTACTTTGTTCAGCTTTGCAGTGCATTGGAACACATGCATTCTCGAAGAGTCATGCATAGAGGTAAGATAAAATCATTAAGAACTTTTAATCTTGTTTTAAATGATATAAGTTCTTCAAAATAAACATCTTCCAGTCATTACATAATACCATACTTTTTCAGGTAATTATTTTCAAATTATAATTATGTTAGAATGTTAAACCTTTAAAGCGCTACTTGGTTTTAAATAAGAATGTAAATTAATCTTCTGCTTGACTTTTGAGCATCTTACTAACCAATAGGATGCTGTTGGTAAAGACAAAACAGCAGTCAAATATACCTATAAGGAAGAGTTTTTTGTTTCTTCAAATAATGTATATTATAACAACTTAGATTTTTTAATATTCAGTATTAACTCAGTATTCTTGATTATCAATCAAGTGGTTAAGCAGAGTGTGTTAAGGTTATATCAATAAGTAATTGATCCACTGATACTGAAGTGTGAAAAATTTTAATACAATTCATTTATGCAATTAAGATTTTAAAAGCCAGCTAAGTAAATAACTATATGCCTAATATTGTTGTTGTGGTTTTATGTTTTATGCAAGTCTACCAGTAAGTTAATCTTTAATAAGATATTTTATTTAAAATTGATATCAAAAGGACACGTGTATTTTGTGCTTTGAATTTCATAAAACGGTTTTTGAAAATGGAAAACAAAATGCATTTGAAATAGAAATTAATAATCATGTTCATCATGCTACATTGATATCCGTCTATCAGAGAATTGAGAACTTCTAGGTATTAGGATACATCAGAATTGTTCAAAATAAAGTAATTGGTTCATAATTCAGACCTTCATGATTAAAATAAATTTTAAGTTCTGTCATGAAAAGTAGTTACTAATTCCTTTAACGTTTCTAAAATGTCTTGTCATCTTTCACCTGATCCCTTCATTTATTCACAGATATAAAACCAGCTAATGTGTTCATTACAGCCACTGGGGTGGTAAAACTTGGAGATCTTGGGCTTGGCCGGTTTTTCAGCTCAAAAACCACAGCTGCACATTCTTTAGGTAAGAGACACAGTATAATTTCATTTAATTACTTTGTGTGTGTGTGATTAAAAGGTAAGAGGTGTACCAATTACACGCCAGCTCTTATAATTCCTAATAAAACTATTTTAAAAATCATCAGGTCCTGAACAGATGCCTATAACTCTCTATTAGATATAAGGGTTCCTCTAACATGGCATTTGGATACTTTCGGTAACTTGACCTCAGGCAGACATTGAGTTAAAAATACTGATAAATCTGGTTTAACTATTGCCATGGAAAAGTCCTTTTATTCTACATTGAATAATAGGTAATATGGTGACTAAGCTGTCCCTTGGAAGAGGACTTTACCTGGCCATTTAAAAATACAGTAGTAGACTGTAAATTTTTATTTATTAAAATAATAAATATGGTTGTGAGTATTGTTTAGAAATAATTGAAATTACTAGAAAGAAATAATTTTTAAATTGAGCAACTTAAAATGAATGATAGAGCTTATCTTAAAACTCCTCAAATTGTATTTTCTCCTTGTAAGTCCAGGACTTAGATCCAGTGGTGGCAATCAGAATTCAGTAAAAGTTATGCTAAAAGTAAGTTGGCTTTAATTTATTGGTGCTCATTTTTGGTGTCATAATTTCATTGAAAGTCATTTTTTAAATGTCAAATTGTTTGGAAGTATGAAATAAAAACCTTTTAAATTGCCTGATGAGGAATAAATGAGTTACACTAAACAACAAAGTAGTGAAATGAGCATCTGAGTTAGTTGACTAGAGTTTTTAAGTTTTTCTGGCTTTGTTACCTAAGGTTCTCTATGTCCTTGAACCTGTCATTGACTTCTTCTATATTTCTAGAACAGTACCTAGAGCATAAGTACTCAGTTATATTCACTGAATTACAAAATATTGTTTCCTAGTTTCAAGAGTGTTGAAAAGATAATGCTTTGCATTTTTAACAGAATTTCAATTTTGTCAAGTGTTTTGAGAAAATGAAATTTCACAGTGATGCTGAATAACAGTTTTTTCTCCTTTCACTTCACATTTATTTTATAATTTTTCCTGAATAAAGAAATTTGACATGAAATTCCATAAGAAATGCATAAGTTGGCCTAGCACTTTAATAAAATGTTAATTTGGGAAGTTACAATTCATGCAGTACAAAGAGTGGAGGATTTTTGTAAAGAAAACCTTAGGCTGTTCCAAGCCAGTGCCATTTATCACTAGTAGATAACATGTTTTCATTTTATGTTACTCATCTGAGCTTGCTGTCATAAAAGCTTGCTGTCACTAGTTCAGTTAGAAATGCCAGGCTACAATTACACACACACACCTGCACATCCCCATGCTCATGCACATACATGTTTTGTTTACATGCTGCTTTGCAGACTGTCCCTGAGCCTGCTATAGTAATCCATTCTGAAGGATCCAGCATTATTATATGAAATATATCTTAACCAGTTTGTTTAGTTTACCTGATACTGCCTCTTGCAAAAGTTCTAAACAGAATTTACGAACATATATACATCTCCAAATTGAGGTGATGTGCTAGTCAAAATTATATGATAGAGTAACATTAATTTTAATGGATTTAATAATTCATTATGAATTTCTAATACCAAGTTTTATCAAAATCAACTCACCAGGGGTCATGTGATTATATATATTATATATGTACATTATGTGTATTTATGTAATATATAATGTAATCTATATGTATCTAATACACACATATTATATATATAATGTATATATATTATATTTATAATGTGTGTATGTATATATATACACATTATAAATAAAATACATGGTCATGCCCATAATTACTAAGCATTTTAAGACATACCTGAAATATAGCAGTGAAAAAATAGAAACGAGACTGTTTTCTTAATGTATGAATCAATAGAAAAATAATTTTTTTCACAAGTATTTTTTGTTTCACATATTATTTTGAGAAAAAAGTCTCCTAAACATAAGAAAATTTCCTTTATCCCTGCTTGTCTTCTCTGTGAACTGGAGATTTTGATTGTTTAAAACTAATGTTCACTAAGCACAGTCCATTGAATGCTGAGAATTAAAATTTGGATTCTAGTATACTAAGGCTCTTTGGATCCCATAAAAATCCTACTTGGAAGAGTCCAGAAAAACTCTCTGCTAACATACAATATATATAGAAATCCTGACAGACATTCTTGATGACACGTTGAGCTTAATTTTGCTTACAGAAAACATGATAGAACTATAGGTTTTATTGTATGTTAATTCATGTTTTAATTTTACTGAGGATACAATCTGTAGGGTATGATTCATCTATAGATCAGATCTAAATTTCAGTGAAATTATAAATAAATGAGATCTCTATGTAGTTGATAAAGAAAAATCTGAGTAAGTTTAAACAAAGTTTGTCCTAGAGCCAAATTTAACTTTGGAAAGGAGGTATTTTCAAGAATTTAATTTTAAAATGCAAAGATATCTAAGATTTTAAAAACATCTTTTGCATTTATATTTTTAAAATATATTTTTGTTGAAAAATCAAATTAAGATACGATTTTAACTTATTTTAATATATTAATAGGCCTACGCACTTCCAAAACTATTTTGTATTTAACAGTTCTTAAGAGATTGGAAAGTCTTTGCATTTTCAGCTCTCTTCATTTTGTGTCTCGTATTTGTATCTTTTGATTTCCTGACAAATCAACATACAATACAACCTGTAGTTCTGTCTTATCTTCTGTAAGTAAATAAAGTTGTATACATGGCCACATTTTCAATCAGTTTTCAGAACCACTAGTAATTCCTTGAATACAAAGATTGAAAATTACAGATACTAAATCTGATGTTGCTGGTTGTTCAAACTATATTCAGATCTTCAAAACTGAAAAATATCCTAACAGGCCTTAACTTCTTTTCCTGCATCCTCCCTGCTACCACCACATATATTGTCTCAAAATATGTCTGCTTTCCTTTCCCTCTTCCTTACTCGATAATTACTTCACTTTTGGACTGGGAGATACCCTCTTTTGCTTCTGATATTCTTCTTCATAATCCATTCTGAATGTTTCCACTAGAGTTATCTTCCTCAAAGACATTATCTGATTGTGTTACTTCCCTCAGAATCCTCCTTGGTTCCCTGTTGCCTGAAGAATATCATGTGAAGTCTGTGGCCTGGCATTCAGAGCCCTTTACAGTTTGGTGTCGTCTAACTTTCCAATCTGATTATTGACTATATCTCCCCACTCGTGATGTGCCAGCATGTTTTTCCTGTTGCTTTCTTCTGAACATGAGAAATAGCATGATGTTTTGGAAAGAATGAAGAACGCTGGGATTCGCCTGCTCTGTAGGACCTTGATCAAGCCATTTATTAACTTTTCTAAAACTCAGTGTCTGTATTTTATAAAAATAGAAATGCAGGTGATAACCAACCTATGTTGTCCCTTAACTCCTAATCAGTCCCTGACCAAATAGTATAATGAATGCAAAAGTGTTTTCTTAATACTGTAATAAACCGTATAAATGTTCAGTTGCTTATGGTGGTGGTGAAGTGATAAAGATACAGAAAAAGAAAAGGGAAGGTGGAGAAGTTCTTCGTGTACGGTTTATTTATTTTGCCTAAACTGATTGACTGAAAAAATAGCTTTCATACCTATTATATGCAGGTGCTAGTCTAGAGAAAAGGAAGGAATGTAGCCTGAGCAAGACAAGTCCTTGTCCTCAGGGAGCTTACATTATGGTAGGAGGAAATAGATAATAAAGCAAACAAAAGCTAAGATGAATTATTAGTGATGTGATAGAAAATGGCCAGTTGGGGAACTAATTAGGAAAGGGTGAGGTGGGGCAAGGCCCCTCTGAGAGGTGATATTTGAACTGACATGCAAAGGATGCAAAAGGGACAGCTATGAAATAATAGACAGACTGAAGAGCTTTTCATACAAAGGGTGAATATAGGATAAGCTGTGTCTGCAGAATGTTTGCTGGAACTTGGTGAAGGAAAGGCAGGGCTGGATATAGGAGAAATTCACATTTTATTTGAAGTGTGGTGGCAAGCTTTCACAAGATTAAATGTAATGAGGAGAGTGACGTGATCTGGTCTGAAGGCAGTAGCCATGAACCTCCTTCATCTTCTTTGGGCTAAGCATTCCCAGGATAGGCTCCTGTGTTCAGGGGGTTGTATGTCCTGTGAGTCTGCATCTTTTCCTCTCAGAGGATCCCTTAGGATGTGCTACCCAGAACTGAACAGAGTACATCACATCAGAGCTCATTAGCCCGTAAAACAGAAGGTTTACACTGCCTGTGACCTGTGATCTAGACAGTTGTTTGGTTTTTTTGGTCCCCTTTTCCTCCTCCCACCTTCACTTTTGTTTTAACATGAAGTTATGTTAAGGAAGATTTTCATTTGTTGCTTTTGTATTAATTTGGATGGAGGTGTGGCTAGGGAGATTAACTGTAGGATATTTTTATATATCCTTATGAATTTTGCCTTGTTTTATTATTTGTCAATCTTATAAGAACGTATGTTAAGAAACTTACCTATGTCTACATCTTTAAAATTTACCGTGAGGGCACAACTCTATCTTAAGCTTTCTAATAAGATGGGTCAGTGGCTTTCAAATTTCTGGACAGTGATTCAACTGCATTACATTCTGATATTGTCTGTTCTATTTTATTTCACTAGAAATCACACTGATTACAACACACTAAATTGATTTCACAACTCATTAATGGGTTTTATGACCTGCAATTTGGAAAATATTGGTCAAGTTCTGCAGCGCCTTCATGTTGTTTCATTTACTTAAAGGCTAATTCCCATTTTCTACCTATTTTTAGACATTTTCCTGACTTGTTATCCGGCTGATTGAATTGGTGACTCATAAATTACTCATTTACACATCTCCTTGTGCTTCCAGAGGGATATAATAACTTGCATCATAGTTCTTTACAGTCTGCAAATCATTCAACCCTCTAAAATCCTTACACATACATGTGAACTATGCACATGAGCTGTTCCTATTCTGAAGTTGAGAAAATGAAGCAGAGAAAGGTAAATAGCTAGAAGATAGTGAGTTAGGTCTGTGGCTTCCTAGTCTGGGTTTGCTCTCACATGCAGTCTGTTTTTTCATTATGTCAGTACCTTGTGGCATTTTTTTTCTTACTATATACTATTTTCTGATTTGTTGTTATTAGATCTAGAATTACTATATTCAGCTTTGTTACATTGCTTAGGAACCTACATATGAAGACATAGTTTGCTCTTTCTCTCCTAGAATTGACGGCTCTTGCTGCTCCAAGATTCAGAAATAAACAGGAAATAGGCCTCTAGGATATCAAAGTCTGTCTTCATGGCTATCTGTCTGCCAGTAACTTTAGCTGATATTTCTAATGAAGTGGCTATTTTAGACTGAAAGATAACATTTCACCAAAACTTGTGAAATTCGAACATGGCAATCAAGTACTAAATTTTCTCATATCACAAGAGGCAGAATATACTTTTGGTATATTTCTATTTCTTAACTTACTCTGAAGTCTCCTTTCAGCAAATATAAATATTCTGACCCAGAGAAAACTTGCCAAGAGATCACGTATCTTAATCATTGAATATTTAAACATATAAACAGAATACCAGAACAATTTTTGTATATTCCAAATATATATTATTTCTAGTCAAATCATATCAAACTTTCCTTATTTCCTGCGATAGTGGCCCAGAAGAATCCTCTATAGCTACTAAATATTAACAATAACAGCAGCAGTGAATACGAGTACTGTCTAGCATTTAAAAATTCTCAAGCATTTTATAGCATGTTTTCTCCTCTGCTCCTCAGTGTTGTGGGTACAGTAAGTGTTACAGATTAGGAAACTGAGATCACTCTATTTAATACTTAGCCTGACTCCCCTCCCCCACCCGCCACCTTCACTCCCACTCTATCTCCAGGATTCCTAAACCTTACTCTGTTTTAATTTTTCTTTTTTTCCCTAGGACATGTTATCTTCTGACATGCCATGTAATTTACTTATTATGCTTTATGTGTATTGTGTCTGCCAGCTAAAATGTAAGCTTTATGAGGACAGAGATCGTTGTATATTTGATTCCCTCATGTATTCTAGATATCTAGAAGAGAGAATTGCTCATAATAGATACTCAACAAATATTGATTAAATGAATGAAGCTTAGAGACAGACTATGCACTTAAAGGGTGAATTTAAATATATCAGTAAGTATAGGTTAGATTATGCTGCCATAAAAAACAATACAAAAAAAACCTCAATTGCTTGGCACTGAAGTATGTTACAATCTTTTGTCACTCAAAGTGACTTATAGCCCTATATTGGTCTTTAGGATAGCTGCTATCCCTTCATGTGGTGACTTGGCATTCCAGGCAGCTTCAGTTTTGTATTATCTTCATATCGACATACGTTTTTGTGATCCCATGAGGGGAAGGGAGCATGGAGAATCATTTACGGCTCTTAATTAAGCCCTTCTGCTTGAATGTAACACAGATTACTTCCATTCACGTTTCATTGGCCAAAACAGGTCTCATGGCAGTGACTGTCTCAAGGGAACAGGGAAATGTAATTCTCCTGTTTGTCCAGGAAGAGGAGAATCAGAAATAATGAATATGAGTGTTGTCCGTGGCTTTGAGATAGAGGAAAAATACCTGATTTAGTTTTTTTTTTTTAAATGCTGTTTGTATCCTTTTTCTACTTGTTTGTTTTTGTGACATATTTGTAGCTGTTGCAACCAAAGGGTAATTAACTCTCTTAATAGGAATGGGTGGTAGTGGTGAATGAAGAGTGAGCCATATGTAGCCTTAGGGAATTTACATCTTTCTAAATTGGAAAATTCTGAGCAGAGAGATTATCTTTAAATCCAGAATGATTCCTGAGGTTCACTGGAGTATTGATCCCTGGTGACTTTTCTCTGGATCAATAATCTGCAGTTATCACTGTTGGACTTGCTTTTGATAAGGGCCTTATTTTGGTCAATTTAAAACATTTATCATAAAAATTATTACGTATCAAGCTTCAAATACTCATATGGACTAAGTGCCATGTAGCACATTAACTGATTTCTATTCTGCATCTCTTGCAGATAGATATGATTATCAGTTTAGATTTGTATCAGTTAGTGACCAAGCCAGAGTTAATGCAAATTACAAAGGGCTGTAATTTTAACCCTTATACATTATGTTATTAACCATATTATTCTTTTTATGGCAAATATATTGGCTTCTCCTGCCCCTCCACCCCCGGCAATAAAAGAGAACTTAAAAAAAAAAAAAAAAAAAAAACCACAGTCTATCCCAGAATGATCCAGTGAGCTCTTAGAAGTCAAACATTTTTTTGAACCATACACATTTTTCTCTTAATCCCCTCAGTCCTTAGTAATTCTTGGTGTGAGGTAGGTTCATACCACATTGAATTGAGTGTTTCACTCTCCCACGCAATGCATGAATCATTAACATATTTGTGTTTATTTTCTGTTGTTGCCCTAACACATTACCAAAAACTTAGTGGCTTAATAAAACAGAAATGTATTATTTTTCAGTTCTGTTGGTCGGAAGTCCAATATGACTCTAACCAGGCTAACATCAAGGTATCTGTAGAATTGCAGGACTTCTGGAAGTTCAGTCCATTTCTTATCTATTCAGGTTATTGGCAGAATTCAGTCTTTTGGTGTTGTAGGGCTGAGGTCCTTGTTTCCTCACTGGCTGTCAGCTGAGGGCCATTCCCAGCTTCTAGAGGCTGCCCTCATTCCTTGGCTTCTGGCTTCCTTCTTCCCTTTTGAAAGTTAGCAGTGGTGGAGAGAATCCCTCTCACACTTTGAAACTCCCTTGCCCCTTCTGTTACATCTCTTACTGATTATCTAGGGTAGTCTTCCTATTATAAAGCCCTCAGCCTTTATAGCTGCAACGTCTCTTGCCACTACCGTAACATAAACAGATGTAACCCAAGAGGCGAAGATCATGGAGGCAAAATTTCTGCCTGTGACCTCGTTTTAATAGACGTGACAGCTGGGGAAGATATTCATATCCTCTAAAGCCTGGTTAGGTGAAATTGTTTAAATTTCAAAGTTAGAGGAAGTTTACATTTGCTGAAAATAAATATTTTCTTTTTTGAAGAGATATTTTGATGTTAAATTTTCACATTTTATTATAGATTTTTATAGGTACTTTATTGCATTATAACTTACATTTACTTTTCAAGGGGGAAAATGCCACATTTGGTCTAATATAAATTTATAAACAAATCATTTTCTTTCATTGTTAGCTTATCGGCAGTTTTTAAAAAAATTATTAGCAAAGTTTGTGTATTCCTCAAGGGACCTCTCACCTTAACTAACAATCATGCTTCTCAGAGGCTTACTCTGCCATGGACTTGAATAAAGGAGGGGATAAAAAGTAATTTTAACAAAACTTAATTAGGATAATTAATCTGTTAAAAAATCTAAACACGTTATATACTCCAAAGATGCCTATAAGTAATTGATGATAGCTGTCTGCTATTCAGGAAAATCTATTTACACCAAAATTGTATTTATTAATATGTACAATGAAGGGTTTCACATCTGACTGTTTGTTCTAGTGAAAGGAGAAAAACAAATGAAAACACTTAATAACATATTGATATGACATTTTAATTGCTTTTATAATGTCTCCCAGAAAAAGAAAGTTTTCTGTTTGCATGTTTGTGTATGAAGTTACTTGTATGTGCTTGTTGTACATCCTAAAAATAAGATAGATTTTTGCTTAAAAAAAAAAGCTAAGACTCTGATATTGATCCTTGTGCTAAGCAAATATTTGAAATCCCTTGGGAAGAAATTATGTTCCTGTTTTTGTTTTTGTTACAGGATTTCTTGAACTTCTGTTTACCTTTTGCAGTGAAACAAATGGTTCTTTGATTTTGTGATATTGCCAGCAGAGTAAATGCATGGCCATCATTCAAGTTAGATATCACAATTTTCACACTAGAGTCTCTTGAGTGTACAATTCGTGTTCCCCACACTATTTCCAAGTGTGATATATCCTCTGATTTCAACTTAGAAAATTAGTGTTCTTGAACCAGGCATTAAAACAGTTTCATTTTTGGTGCCGGGTGCCACCTGTGGTCACTTGCTTGTTTTTCCCACACCTTTCCTAGCACCTCTCGATAGATCTTTCTTTGGTTTATACCCCTTCGTTGTTCAGGGTGGTTTAGAGCTGCATAGGCAGCATATGTTCAGTCAGAACTATAGGCTGCTTTCACTGATTTATTTTTAACTTTCAGTCCCTTCTTGACTTAAGTAATTGCTCTGGTACAAAGCTGTGATCTAATTTTAAACTGTGCACGTTTAACCTCCCAGTCACCGTAACAAGCATTTGTTTAAATCAGCATAGCTGCAGAGTAGCATAATCTTCACATGTGGCCCATTGAACCTGGACCCTTATTCCTGGTTTTTCATATGTACATGCTGTGACTTTTAGAAGATTTCTCTGCTTCTTAATTTGGAAAGATACAGATATTTTTTTCAGTTGTATTTCACAGTGGTCAGTTTTAATGAAATAACCATCCACTTAAATGCAAGAGACAAGAACTGTCTGGGTTTGAAGTCCAGGTCTACAGGCTTACTGGTTTTATGATTTTTGGCAAGTTATCCAACCTACTTCCCAATGCCTTCTCTCTAAAGCAGTATAATAGTTGAAAAATCTCATAAAACTACCTTATAATAGTCCTCGTTGCACTGGACTGTGAGCTCTGCAAGATTAAAGATTTGTCCTGTTCACTTTTGTCACCTCTGGACCTAGAACTGTGTATGCCATGCAGCAGGGCATGTGAAACTTTTGTTAAATTCAGCAAGATAATACATAGAATGCATTTAATACAGGGCCTGGAGCACAGTAACTATAACAATAAAATATGCTTAGGTGTTTTTTTTCAGCATTATTAAAGCTCTTAAATGTTACTGGTTGCACTTCAAAGATGACAAATTTTATTTTATAAATGTCTTTTGCAGAAGAAATATTGATCTCCTAGTCAGCCATTCTATATTGACCTCAGATAATACTCCTTACAATGAAATGAATTTGGCCTCTCTCTATTCTGTCTGGCAACATAATTTCTGGGCTGACTCATGAGTATGAAGGAAAGAATGGAAATTAAGTCCTATTCCGTGAAGGGGTGTGTGTGTGTGTGTATGTGTGTGTGTGTGTGTGTGTGTTTATATCAAACTGAGGTGTAAGATGACTTGTCTCCTTTTAATTTTCCCAGCAAGGATGTTCAAAGCTTTCTTTTCTGTAGTTTGCTCTAATTCTTAGTGAAAGAAACTATATTTCTAAACTCTGTTCATTTATTTGTACTCTGACTTAAAACACTCTCACTCAGCTGTCCTTAGTAATAGTTTTAAAAAGACTGTTTTTTTTTCCATTTTATTTTCCAGATGGATTTTTGTAGAGTTTTTATGTGTGCTTCAGAATTTTAAAGCAAAAGGGACCTCAGAGATCAGCTCATCTTTCTCATCACTTCATCTTACAGATGAGGAAAGGAATTAAAAAGAGAAGTTAAACAGTCCTAACTAGTTAGTGGCAAATGTAAGATGTGAAAGAGATTTGTCTTTCACTGGTTTTATGCTGCCTCCCTTGTTTAAAAAACACATTAAAAAAATCCAAAGCTAACCACTTATGAGGATGCTGCAGTCATTCTGTTTCCTTTTCTCATTCAAATCTTTGCAGAGATTACAGTACTAAAATGTTAGCTAAACTATTGAAACAATTCTATAGGTATCCTGTTCTGATGAAAATTATTAATTTACCTATATCTTCCATAATAGCACCATGTGAACAGAACTTGTTGGTTCTTTGAAACATATTGCAGAACTTCCGTTTTATTCACGATATAGATTAGAATATATTTATTGTTTATGGAGTATATACCATATAAAACTTTTCTCATATAGCTAAAATAAGTCAATGTAATGAAAGGGATTTTTAAATACGAATGTCTGCCTTAGTATATTTTAATGTATTTTTAATATTGAATAAAGAAAGGTCAGCCTTTATTGTCAGCCTCTTTTTTTTATAATGTTATCATCCACTTCCTACTTTTATTCATGTCAGAAGGTTAAAGTGGCGTAAGTATCTGCTATTGCAAAATGTATTCTCATTTTACCTACAATCATAAATTCTTGAAAGATCAGTGGAATTACATGTGCGGTAGTCTTCAAACTTCTCAATACATTGGACAGTAATTCGCATGATCATTTTAATGTCTAGTCATATCACTCCATAACTCTCTTTTCTTGTACAGCTGTTAGAAGAAGTCACAACATTCTTGAGGCAACAGTAATCATAGACACAGCTATCATGAATCTCTGAAAAGGGTTTTTGGAAATAATTATATCTTCATTCATTTTGAAGTGTTGAAAACATATCGCTGCATTTAAATTTACTGCAAATTTTCCTGAGTACTTAAAACTTTTAGGCCTCTCTGCTAGAGAGGTAAGAACGAATCAATTTATGTGGTGGGGCTGAGCCTCTTTGCTTAGTGTCAGCATAAGAACCCCTGTCCAGGATGGAGGGGCCTATGAGGAAGCATGTCTGGAGACGGTAGAACCTCCCTCTTAGGCCAGTGTTCCACAGTCAATCGTGAATGTATGCAATTAATAATTATAGCGCAGAGTACAAACTTATCTTCTTACATAATGACTCTTGGAAATTTGTTGATCAAAAAGGTGAGTAGCATCCTTAGCTTTATATTTTAATATATATAGTAACAAATATATTGCAGTTTAAATATTGAAATAAAACATGCTTATTTAATATAAAGAGGCTTGTTATTTATAATATTAAGAATCAGTATCTAAATTTAAAGTAGCAGGGTTAACTGATTGTGTAACTTTTTTCAGTGACCTCCAGCAGCTCGCTGGAAAAGGATTTTTGTACATTAACATGTTTTACGTTTTAAGTTTAGCTTAGTAGAATTCCTAATCATTCCTTTTCTCTGCTCCCTTCAATTGGGTCATCCGTGAGTTCAGTTTGTGTTGTAGCTAAGGTGTTATGCTGGGGCTAATCTCTGTAAAATGCTAGCATTTGTTCTTCTTTTTCCTTATCATCAATCTTTCACACTCATATCAAACCCCTAATGTATCAGCAGGTTTCCCAGAGCTACTGGTTAAAATTACCTTTGCTTTTGGTAAACTCTGAACCTTCAAGCCTCAGTGTTTTCAGTTGCCCCCCTGTGGATTCCGTGAAGCCTCTCTCTGCACATTCCTCACTGCCAGTCACTTGCTTTATGTCCTGAAACCAGGAGAAGAGCCCGTTTATTATTCCAGCTATACCTACCATCCTTCCTTAAATGGAGAGAATGTGTAAATATTTCCAATAATTGGTGTCACTTATGCAAACTACAGGTGAAAGTGGTTAGAACTCCCAAAGCAAGATAGCTTGTGTTTATTTTACACAGTAATAATACAGATTTTTTAAACCTAGCTGTTTTCCAAAGTTCTTTGCTTTTCTGATACTATAGAAATTGGCATATTTACCTGTTTGCCTTCAAAGCAAATGTGCTGCAGTTAAATAATTTATATCTTAAAGTTTTTCTCATTAATTTTCATACATTAATAGTTCATATTTTATTTGTTTCATATCCTTCTGTTTGCATACTCTTTTTATATGTATATACTTTTCTTCATCACTTTGTAAATGCTTTTCTTTCATTCAGTCTGACTAGGGCTATTCCTTACTAGTAAAAATGGATTCTGATACAGGTAGGATATCATGGGTCATGGTGCATGATGTTTTCACCTTTTACTTACTATAGTTTCCACACATAATTATTAGGTTATAACTTTATTCTTTTGGAAAACTGACTCCTTCCTTTGAGTATAGTGCTTTGATTATTGGTGTGAATTTTTCTGTTGCTTCTGATTATAGACCCCTGTTCAGTATTGTTATTAAGATTTATAGTAAACACCTGGAGAATTCTTGAAAGTTAATAGAAAAAGGAGAATGCCCTTTTCTCTTTGAGTAACAACATATTTTTAGTAGCCCTTCCCTCAGGTAAATAAGATTCTAAATGTTCTCAAACTTTGATTTTTCTATTTGGCAAAGAGCCTTAGACTAATGATGATGAAATAGCCATCTAAGTTTGAAATTAAAGATACTCACTTTGAAAGTCACTTAAATATTTTTATACTTCCAAATATAAAATATCTGCTTTTGTTTATTTTCTAGTGTTTAATAGCATTTTCTAAAACAGTCACACACACAAAAAAAAATAAAAAGTATTAGCACATCAAAGCAAGCAAACAAAAACAAAAATTACCTTGAGTGTCTTGTCTCCAAAAAGGTCTCAGTAGTAACAATAACTCAAGACATTTTTCCAGACATGCCAGTGCCCTTTCACATTTGTTATTATATAACTCTGATGTATAAAAGTCTGTGGTGTTCTTTCTAAAGTGGAAGTAAGGCACCAAGTGTTAACATCATTTGTTAAGAGCCACACTGCGTTCTATGGGATGTTTCTGTGAGAGTTAACAAATATGATTTATTTATGCATAGTCTATTAAATTGTTATATAATGCTATTTATTTTAAAATAAATTATCTTAATTATTTGGAATATGCAATCCAAATTTTATTTTAAAAATAAAGACAATGTGAATCATTTAAGTAGGTATTCTTGTCAGAATTAACTTTTTTCCCCTTAGTTAAACTTCCTAAATTTTTCTTGGATTGATCAAAAGGTAATAAAAGTTTAACCTACCACATTGTTTAGTACAGATGTTAATGTACTATTTAAAGGTCAGGGAGTAAAGAAGAAATTAAAAACTTTTTAGTATTCCCAAAGCAGTTTTCAGATCCTAATGAATTAATTTGGCGATGCTTTTAAATTCAAAATTTTGTATGTAATTTCTTACCACAGCCGCATCTTTATTTTTATATGCCTCTTATTTTATTTGGTTTTTTTTTTTGCAGTTGGTACACCTTATTACATGTCTCCAGAGAGAATACATGAAAATGGATACAACTTCAAATCTGACATCTGGTCTCTTGGCTGTCTACTCTATGAGGTAGGTAATGTTAATAAATTCCAAATACTGATGCAGTGTTACTTAGTATATTTCCTCTATGTTATAGTATGTACTTATTTTTTTCTGAGTATTTAAGAATCAGCTTTTTAATTATGAAGAATTATTCATTGGGTTAATAACTTTGTATAATAGAATTTAATAACTACACATTCCTGTATATCTAATATATATTTAAATTGTGTTCTTTTAATGAGAAGTTTATTTTTAAAACATTAGCTTTTATTTTAATATAATACTTTTTTGTGTATCTTGCATTTGTAAAAATACACATTTAAACATCTGTAAATCTTGATCCATGAATTATAGGAGAGGTATAATGGATTAGATTTAATAGATCTGAAAGTATAGTAAATATCTTTATCAATATTTTATTTCACTTTTACACAGGTGTAATTTAGCATTAAGGATAGTATGCAAACAGACAGTTCTTCTAGTTTATCAATTTAGTTTCTGTGAGTAACAATTTATATTGGTAGAGCTCAGTGAAATACTCTCTCTTTTGTTCCACTGCTGATCATTTATCCAAGGAAGATGGAATCCTATAGGTAGGTCTTCTAGAAATGTTGGACTGTAGTAATTTGGATGGATAGAAGAAAGCATGTTAGCAACACATTTTACATCTATGTTATAGAGCAATGATATAAAAGTATCTCAAGCTAGTGACTTCTGTAATTTTGTTTTAATTGAATGATAATTTTCCTAGGAATATAGGCTTCAAATATAGGCTTTGAGTCAAAGCTGTTAATTAAAAATTAGTCTATATCTATGTAGGTTTTAATAAAGTGAGGAAATATAACACATGGAAGCATTTTCATATCCCTGTGTAGGAATCATTTTTGTTTCTCTGTGTACATAAGAGAAGTCTAAAGAGGATGGATAGATACCAATGCATTTCTTACTGTTATATTTCATGTCTCTCATCTTCCTGACTTAAATGAAATACATGGTGAAGTCATCTCTTTTAATTGTGCCACCGTTACTTGGAAGTAGGGCATTAGGAGGTGTTGTTTGACTTTTTAAAAATGCATGTCATGATCTTTTATTATTTTATTTGATTGCAATTCAAATTTCCTTGAGAAACCGGAAATTATTTATTTTGTTCTTCTTACCAAAGTGACTAACAACTACTTAAAATGAAAAGATTTTTAAATATTCTTAAATAAACTCATGCTTTGGATTATTTTTATTGTGAAGAATTATGAGTCAGTTATGTAACAAAACATGTTTTTATGTGTGCACATGAGATTACAAGAGATATGCTCACTGTGTTCTGTTTTGTTAATAATTTGGTACAATGCTAAAAAGAACTAGTTTGATTATATTGTTACTATAATGTTTAAAAGTCACTCTGTACATTTAAAATATTTTATATCTGTTAACTTTAGATTCCTTTAGGCCATAGTCTAATATTATCAAAGCAACATTTTCTTTTAATTCCTTAAAAGTAAACAGCAAATTGGTTTCCAATAACTAGATTAAATTTAGCAATAAAAAAGAAAAAGTTCTGTTGAGATAATAAGTGGTTTTTGAGAGGAAGTTTGTATAATTCTTTTAGGTCTAGCAGACTCATGTCAAAACTGAAATAATTTATCACATTTTGAATTTGCCTTTGAGAGACAGTGTCCCATTTTTATGTGAACTTAAGATGCCACGGAAATAAAAATTACATCTTTGGACATTCCTGCATCCATGAGTTATATGTATTGTGGATGATTTTGAGTTAACTATCTATCATGCTAACATGAGTTTTCATACCAGTGCATTTTCTTGATTTCTCCATGCAAGTCTTTTAGAAGAACTAGAATATTCTAAAGATTTAATGTAACTTTATGTTCTCTTTTCAGTTATGTTTCAATGTAATATTAATAGAAATACCTAACAGTTTGGCTTTTAAAAATTGGTCATAACATCACGCAGATATTTTATATTGTGTCCCACTAAAAAGTTACTATTAACAATGAAGACGTAGGAAGCCTTTTTTGAAAATGTAGTTTAAACTCAGAAAATTAGACTTTCAAATATTCCTGAAACCTCAAAAAAAAAAAAAACCTAGCAGTACAATTTTAATTGATATGCAACAAAGTAGACTTTACTAATTAAAATCAAGATGCTGTGCTTTTGCTACACAGACCTTTACATGGAAAAGTAGGTTTTACACATTTCCTTTATTGTTCAGCGCAGCAATTGCATCCTTACAGGGTTGTAGGTTGGTGGCTTACAGTTCAAAAAAAAAGAGAGCTGCCACCAGCCCCGAAGACAGACAGTGGGCTTTCGTCCCTCCAACACCCCCAGAATACTAATCAGGAAAGTCAGACCCTGGAGGTCAGGGAGTAAGTCAATCATTCTAGCGATCGTCTCAGTGTGGAGGATCAAATTAGCCTGAAAAATTCAGCTGCTGGGAGGAGAGGGCGAGCAGCTGTCAGGGGCGGCATCGAGATGCACTAATGAACCAGATGAATAGTGCAAAAGCTTGAAAATAAAAACAGGACAGTTGACATTTTTCATCTGTCAAAGCAGGAGATGCATGAAAATATACTATTCCTGTTTAACTCCTTAGGGGACATTGAGATTTTTTTTAACACTCTGCTGTACTGAGAAAAAGGATTATAATGAATGCCTAGAATATGATAATGAATATATGTACATTTACCTAAGGTTTTACAAACACAGAGAGACTATAGTTTATATATACAGTGTATCTTTAAGGTAATATTTATCATAAAGTGTCCTTGCATTTAAAACAAAAATTATTATTATTATTATTATTATTGCAGTTCTTTTGGTAATTTCCTCTCAGAGCGTTTTATATGATTGGGGGCATTCAAATTGTTTGTAATTTTTTTCTCTTCATGTGAAACAACTCTTAGGTACTGCTATATAGGTGTGTGCACGTTTTATATAGAACATAGGCAAGAAAAAAATGTGTTGAGCTACTTTCCAGTTTTGATTTCCAAAGCCATCCCCTTCTCATCACGGCTCTGAAGGAGTTAAAGCTCTGTCTGGAGCACAGAAGACAGATGAGAGCCATTTTCAGCTTGTCCTGTCCCCACTGCCGCTCACTGAGTAGCACAGCATGGACCAGCGTGTTTCACACACATTCTGCCTGTCTGGGGAATGTACACATTGTCCTTCCAAAATCAAACTTATTAGCACATGTAGAAAAGGGTGACTGACTTTGGGGCAGCCTGGCACTCCGTGTTGTATTCTTGCTGCTGTGGTTCAAAGATTTAGAAGGTTTTGAACAGGATGCGAACATTTTAAATTGAATTTTTAGTTTGTAACCCTGCTTACCACAGTACTTGCTTGCACTTTAAATGTCAAGTTAGAACCTTGTCTTAAAATAAATTTAAATTCAATAATGTCTTTTTTAAAGTTGCTCATCCTTCGAGTCATGTTTTTCTGCATAAAAATCTCATTTGGAAGCCTTGAATTACAGCTATGATTCGTAGAGCTTTTAAACATATTTAATGTTTTTGAGTCATTGTCAGAAGAAGAGTTCTGATTGTAAACTATTTGGGGATCAGTTATTACATTTAAATTGAGAAGACTTTGTTTTCTTCTCAGAATAACCTTTATTCAGAAACTAATATAAAAGAGAAAATGCTCTGCATTCTCTTCCCTATACTAGATTTCAATTCAGTTTTAACTTCAGTTTCATGTTTGTTTTATATGGTTGAGCTATACAGTATAATGGCGATTTTGTCGTGAGATACACAAGTTGTTTTTATGTCATTACAGGTACAAAGAGTTTTAAAATTATATGTTATTTTCGTAATGTTTTATGTTGATTTGTATGTAAAGAAATACGCTATTTCTCTACTTTAGGGAATTTTAAATGTTAAAAAAAAATAACCAAAAGTTGCAGTAAGATTTTTAACTCTTAACAAATATCCCCAGAAGGGGATATTCATAAAAATCAAAATGCCCAGATAACTTTATTTAAAATATTTGTAATTATTTTCTACCCCAGTGTAATATACTTGACAAAATCACCTTTTAAGTTACCATGTAACTATATCAGTTTCATTGGGGACATTTTACAGATGGCTGCATTACAGAGTCCTTTCTATGGTGACAAAATGAATTTATACTCGCTGTGTAAGAAGATAGAACAGTGTGACTACCCACCTCTTCCTTCAGATCACTATTCAGAAGAAGTAAGTCATTTTCAGTCCACATGTTTGTCTGTTGTTCATTTTGCTAACATTTTTATTTTATTAAGAAATTTTACTTTATCCCAAAATGCAAATGAATGGCATAGGTGGCAGAACTAGCACTTTTATTCTGTTTTCATTCACTTAGAGACTTACTGTCAAAAGAGTCGACTGCAATTCATAATGTGTAGTGGAACACAACCCAGCGTGTGGTGTAAAATTGGCCACTTTCTAGGTGTGATAAGATAGTAGCTGACTCTACAGTGTACTGAACGATGCAAAGGGCAGAATTAATGCTCATACCTGGGCTCTAGTTAATCATCATGTTCGATGGCCCCTCTTAACAGAGCTAACTCCTTACTTTCACAGTCCCAGACCCACACACAGTTGTTAACTTTCTATTTTGGCAGAACTTCCCATTCATCCATGTTTTCTAAAACTTGAAACGTGCATCTCTTAACTACGTATCTCTGAACCTTATTCTTATAAGCTTTACCTTCCCGCCTTTGACAATACCTGTCCTATCATCACCTCACTGCTATACTCAGATTCCACTAGGGAGATGTTTTGAGGTTATCATTGTAGACATGTTTAAAAAGTGTGTTAGCTGGGGCTGAAAATCTTAGAAGGCTACCTTATTAAGATCTGAGTCTGAATGCTTGCTTGCTTTAGTAAACCCATTGAAATGAGTTGTTTCGGCTCTACCCAGTGTCCATTCTTTCATTGAAGAAAACGTCTCCCATTTTAGCCTAATACATCATGATTTTACTAATAGTTAAGGAGGAGGTATGCAGAATAGCAGTATCTCACTCAGGTCAGCTAAAATGTTTTGTATAAGCTCTTTATGGAATACGCATCGGGGACCTACCCAGAGAAAATAGTGTCTTGAGTTAGGACATCCCACCTTCTCATGAGCAACAGATTTTTTGCCCCAGGAAAATGGAAAGGAGAAAAGGAAAAATACAAAACAATTATAATGTTCACTTATTAGGTAATCATGTCAGTCTTTCTATTGTGAAATGAATAGCATTGGGTGTTAGTATTATGTAGGAAATTTGAGTTCGTGTAATTGAATAATAAATATCTCTAAAGAATTTTCACCACATGTAAAGTATTTGTGTTCCTAGAATATAATAGGCACTTTTTCTTCTGGTAGTTTTGATACTGATAATCAGTGATGCCTGTTTTTTGCTCCATAGCATTTGTATTCAGGTAATTAGAATAAACTCTTACACAGCAGTGATGATAATTTAAAAGTATTATCTTTATTTGATGTTAATACTATTATGTTAGCCATTTTTAATTACTATTTTGGGTATAGACTATAAATATGGCATTTCACAAAACCAACTTCAGAACTGTAGGCCTGGAAATACAGTAGGGTGTGAACAATAATGCAAAATGATAGCAAGAATGTCAGGGGCCTTTCTTTGTTGTGTCATTCATGCTGTCTTCTTTTTTCCATGAAGCACATGAATATTTCACATATCTGCATCCTCATCCCCTATTCTTCTTGACTAATTTTCAGACTGTCTGAATTTGCATTTCACATGGTAGCTGATTAGGAGATGCCGAGTGCAGCAGTGAAGCCTCAGCAGGCGGTTACCATGGTGACCTTCAGCAGGATTTTAATGATGATACCACTAGTGGTTCGTTGAAGTCGGCCTGCCTGCAGGGCTACTTCACTGCAGCTAAGTGTGAAGTTGGATATGCGGATTCTCAGCCAAGGGGCAAATATCAAAGTCTGGCCCAGATAGAAGGTCTCAAAGTTGGGAAAGGAAAATAGATTCCACTTTTTACTTCACTCTATATAGTTTCCAGTTTCGAAAAGAGCTATAAAGCAAAATACATAATATGGTGTACTTTCCAAAAAAGTGTGATTCCTCATATTGGTAAAATTTGTTGTCATTCCCTGATGAAATAGAAAGCTGTAGTTTCTAGGTAAATGTGGAAAATAATTCTTACTACAGAAATGAATATAAAAATATGCAGACTGTATAACAATGTTACTTTAATCTGTTTATGTAGAAGAGTTCTCAAAATAAGAGCTTTGAAATGCAGATGTGCTAATAAATATTTTCTCTCCTTAAGTAGGAACTCAAATTTGTTTGTAAAATAATTATTCAGAGTTCATGGTAGCCAAAAATCCCAAATTTGGTAATGTAATAATGTCTTAAATATTTTTGATAATTTAGATCTTTTAAAAATTGGAATTAACATTTAATTTGTTAGTATGGCAAAATACGGGAACCAATAAAAGTGAAGTACAGAGTTTTTCAACAGTGAACTTCTAATTAAAAGTTTATTTTGTTAATTTTATAGCTAAAATGGCAACAGACTGTGTAACTATTTGAAAAATAAAAAATTTTAAGCAAATCAATTTACCAAATATGTATTTGCAAGCTTACCAAATTTACTTAGCTACTGCCAAATATTTAGGGCCACTGCCCAAACAAGATTTTAAGGGAACATTTTGTGAGAATACTAGCTATACCTGCCAATCAGACTCAGTTGACAGGAATTCTAAGGAACTCTATACAAATTATTTCTAGACATAGTCATTCTATTTAGAAGAACTCAGAGTTTCAAAGTTTGGTTTTGTTTTTTTTTTTATTTCCTATCTTATATTCTAAAACATATATAACAGTTAAGCATTAAGACAAAAAACGAGAAGTAGTTTTAGAAAAATAAGCCTGTATGTCAAATCTTTTCTTTTGAATTATGCTAGACTTAGTGTGTACAAATGATTGGGGTTCCAGATTCAAGTATTTCGTCTGCACATGAATGATATTAGGGAATCTATGTTTTGTGGCTTACTTAAATATTTTTCTTTCTGATTTCTTTTGGTGTTTTGTATTTTTTCCTTTTCTAGTAATGATCTCATTCATGTATTAATGGGCAGTTACTATATTTAACAAAGAGCCCTGGGTTGAAAAGACAGGTATCTTTCCTTGAATATCTCTTAGTTTAAGTGAAACTTGGTATTGTTGGTGATACTGAAGCAAACATTTACTTATGTATAAGCAATTGTGACTCAAAAGCCTCATAAACGGACCTGGGCTCATCTCTCAAGGATTATTGATCATCAGATATTCTTTTCTTATTTTTCTAACTCTATCAATGCAAGCTCTACTAGAAGTTCCGTGAATTTTCATGCTTTTATAGATGACGTTTCCTCTTTCTGAAATACCTCTTTCCCTGTTCTTTACCAAACAAACTCATTCTTTTCCTTTCAAACGTAGCTTGTGCATAAAGTTTTCCTGTATGGTTTTCCCTGACCTTTCTTCTCTCCCCATTGCGTCCTCCCTTGGCAATTACACCATGTTGTAGTAGCTTCCTTGCACGGATACCTCTCCTGCAGGCTGTCAAGCTCCTGCCCTTGAGGATCAGTAACTCTGCTGCTTATCTGTATATCTCTAGGTCTGGGGCTGACACATTTTTAAAGGCTTAGTAATCGATTGATTGATTGATTGATTGAGGGAATGAGGGTGGAAATCTCATTGTTAAAGGAATAATTTTTTTAAAAGAATGGATGAACCAATAAATGAGAATTGAATGAGCTAGAGAAACTTCTCCAAAGAACTCTCTCTAGAGTAAGGAAGAAAATTACTCACAAGATAGGCCAGAGGATGTGATAGTTTTCTTTTATTGATATTACTTCCTATTTTACATATGCATCATTATCTCTATAATGCCAGGTGTGCATTTACTGGGATATAAGATAAATAGACTGCTTTCCTTCGATTTCAGTATTTAATTTCTTTGAGAGACATTGGAGTAGTCATCAAAATTATGCATTTGTTCACTAGCTTATCTCATGAAATTCTAAATAAAAAGCAATAGTAAATAGCTATATTGTTGATTATTTAGAAATTTAACTGATACTGTTAAAAATGTCAGCATTAATATCAAACAAAATATACACTTTGTTTCATTCAGTACTTTTTGTTATTAAAAATGTCTAGTTTGAATACAGAAGGCATAAGAAAAGTTGACACAGTGGTGCCTCAGTGGTTGCTTTTAACAGATTTCATGTTAGGTTTGCGGAGATAGCTTTGGAAGAAAGTTCTGTAAGTTGATTACAGAATTTACAGGTGAAAGTTTAAGAAATGGATATGAGAAGGAAGGATAAAGGGTGCCATTGGTTAAGAAAATTGAGTAGAGATAAATTGAAGACTGAAGACAATGCTTTGAGTGAAAAAGAAATTTAAGTACCTGTCAAACATTGGAAAGATGGTTAAAACGTTTTTAATAAAGTAGACTATCATTACAACAACACTTGCTGATCTGAACTGCTTGCTATGGCAGATGTTTATCTATTTAGCAGTAATTTTAAATGTAGTGTAAGAAAGACTGTTGAAGGATACAGTATTTCAATATTTATGGTTATTGTGATTATATTCTATTTTCAAAAACTTACTAATTTAGTAAGTCTCATTAACGCTTTTTATGGGTTAAGAAACCAGCAAAATGTGATTTTGGAATCAGAATTATTAATCCAGTGATTAGTTTTAACATTACATAATGTCTCTTTTGTTTTACATTAAATTTGTGTTCATTGTATGAGGTTATATCTCCAGCCCACAGATAGAAAACTATTTGTTTTTTTAAAAAAATCAAGTAATGAGACTACTCAAAAAAATAATACCATAAAATCAACCTGAAAGGTCACATTCAGTCAAAGAACTAATAGAGAATGAATGAACCACAAACATTCACCTCATAAATGCTAATAAATATCTTTTGGTTTTACTTCGTTTCTGTTAACTTTCATCTTCCTCTTTTAGGTGGACAGTGTCCCTGTCCCTCTCCTCCGTTTTTTTTTTTTTTAAGTTAGAGAAATCGAGGCAGGAGGGGAGGGTTCTTTCCGGCCTCTCCTGAAACAGTTTAGCAGTGCCGCCTGATAGTATCTTTCCTGCTGCTTCACTCAAATGTTTACGAATTTCTGGCATCATTGCCATTGTTGTTAAAACGAGAAGTCTTGATTTTCTGGGATGTATTTAAAATCAACACAGGGATTAAAAAGTTCAGGTGTTTTTCTATGGTTGATTTTGTATGAATAACAAAATAATAAATTTTTAATGGAAATAAAGTGATTTCAGATGTTTATAGGTTATTGGAGAATATAATATATATATGTGGCTTTGAATAAAATTATAATACTGAATTTTTTTCACTTTTTGAAATCACATTTTCTTTAATCCGATTGTCAATTTTCCTGTTAAAGAAGGGCAATTGCATCATTCCCATTTCACATATGAGTAAGTAGAGACCTAGACAATGTTTAGAGCAAATATTGGACATCACAGTGGTACCCATGTGGCATGGCATCCCCATTTGTGTTATAGGAACACAGAGCTCAAAGTAAATTCTCAGGTGTATTATTAATGAGCATTTCATGATTTCTACTCTTAGACTTACTAATTCTTTATTTTTCTCCTCTCTGTTCTTAACCCTTTCACTCACCATATTTATCTGGAATCTCCTTCTTTAGAGGCATAGCAAGTTAGAGGGCAGAGTCACAATGAGGCGTTTGCTTAGAACACTCTTCTGGCTCTTGATAACTCAGGGACAATGTAACATTGAAAGGAAAGAACAAGGAAACTACAGAAGGGTAGGAGTTACTGCAACATATTTGAGTCTGAAAAACCAAGCATGTATCTCAAGATAGCAAATATGTTGATGCATAATATATTAAACAAAAAAAGTTAGTTTGTCATAATTTTACTAATACTATATTTTCAAATGGCTACCATTAAGGAAAGGAAAACAGTAAATGAAAGCTTTAAAAATTATAACTGGGTTTCAAAAAGAATATTTATGAATAATTTTTGTTTATTTTTAGTTTAGAATATATTTAAAGAAGATTTTTAAGGGAGTTAAGTGAGTAACAAAAACCATTACCTTTGCTTTGGTTCATGAAAGAAATGCTCTATGTAAATAGAAAAAAAAATGAAAGTGTCAGGTAGAGGTGATTTTTACATTTTTGAAGTTAAGTTTATAAAACTTTTTTATTCATTTGAGCAGTCCAAATATTTTGAGTTCATAATTGCTAGATTTACAAATTTTAATAGATCTCTGTAAGTTTTCTGGAGTCGTTACTGTTAATTAACCAAAGTTGTTTAAATTGGTGTTGGAGGACTTTTTTCTAATACATTGTCCCAAGATTATTTAAAAGAAGGACATTATTTTATATGGCACAAATAATGTCTGAAGGTAATTCTGTACAAATATTTCTGCAGTCTCTGCAACCATGTAATCAAATCCTGAGATAAGAGTATTTTACTTTAAAATGTAAATATATATGTAATAAAATCAATAATATATAATTGTGCCATTATTAAAATTAGCAGCATTATCTCAAACACTATTAATAACATTTGATTTTCTTTTCTAGAAATAGTTTCAGTAAATTTAATATTCTCATCACTTACAACATAACATCAGTTTGCCACCTTGCTGATAGTTGGCATATAAGATTAGACCTTTAAGCTTTGAATTTTCTATTTTTGTTTAAAATACATAGTTAAGCAAGCCCTTTGTTCACCTATGCTTCTGATGTGACATTGGGGACTTGCTCCTTGAAGACATGAATCCAAAACGGTGTCCTATATTTCACATGTCCTATGGGATCCTATAAAATCATGTAACTTTCTGTAAGACTTTCACAGTTTTCAAAAGACACTGAATGATCTTCAGCTGTGAAATATAGACATTACATTACCTTATATCTGTGTAAGGTTACTTTCTTTTCCCTTTCCTTCTATCCCCAAGTCAATCACTAGTGACACTTTGGTGTACAAGTCAGATATGCCTAATCATTTTATATAAATATCCAAAGCTCCAAAATATAGTGTACTTTAATGTATTAGACCCACTTTGGGGTGCTAAAATGTGTCCTTGGGTAGATGGAAATTGGGTATATCCGGGAGGCTGACATAACATAATTGGTCTCAGAGGGATTAAGATGGGGGTGAAAAAGAAATAGTACAAATAGCACTAGTCTTTATTATTCTGTTGAGAATTGTGTTAGTGACCTAAAGCTATAATGCACAAAGAGCCCTATTGTTATTACCTGTACGTGACTGAACTTGATCTGTAATTGGGTTATCACCCTGACAACAATGACTGTTAACACTGTCTTCTTTTTAATATTTCTGGTATCAACCTATTTGCTTTGATATCTCTTTAGAAATATATAGATCATGATATATTCATATTTTCTCTATTTTATTGACAACATTCATTTCCTTATAGCTAATGACCTCATAATCCCTTAGAAATGTTATAGAGAATCCATTTTATTTTTACTTTATGTACTTTGTTTCATTTAGGTGTTTCTGTGTTGCTTTTAAAATGTTTGAGAAGCATCTGAGTTAAACAGTTTTATCTGATTTTGTAAAGGCTTTTGTATATTCAGACCTTTACTTTGCCTTATTTTAAACATATTATATAAAACAATTTTTTATAAAAGCAACAAAGTAGACTTTTTTTTACAAACAAGTAGAAAGTAGTGCAAACTAAATTTTCTGAGATAATATAAACCATGAAATGCTTGCTTATTTGTATTTATTTCTTATCAGTGTTGCAATGTCTAATGATATTGGAATTATTTCTACAATTTAAAGCAATAAATGGAAAGATAACTCCCTCAATTCAAGCACAAATTTTTTTGAGCTAGTGATTGACTAATATTATTAGAAAATGAAACCTGACATAAAGAAATATGTATCAAATTCTTAATATTATTATCTAATCACATTTTCCTAGAACATGGGTTAATAATGTAGTACTTAAAATCATTCACAGTATTGGATAAATATTAAAGATTTTTTAAATAACTTTATTCCTTCCAGAGGTTTACAGAAACTAAAAATGTAAAACAAACACTGAGGGAAATCCCTAGGATCATTATCTCATTTGGATTATTTGATATCTGAAAAAGAGAAAAAACTTAGAGGCATTTCTTATGTTCATCAGGTTACTATATAAATTTATAATCTGGAATAAATAAATTGTTCTATGATAAAAATCAAATATATTTTATTTGGAGGGAGTTTACTGCCATTTTCAGATTAGAAATAACATTAAAAATATCCATCCTGTCATAATAATTGAATATTTTGGTGTCATCATTCAAGTATATCTCTCACAGATAAAGTAGGCTATATCTTATTGGGAATTCTGCAGAACTCTAGAGAAAATTTTTTGGTTTTAATTTTAGAAACCAGAGGAACTGGTGTTAGAGCTAGCATTCTTTTGAAAATCAGATAGCCTAGCAATCTATCTTTGACTGTGTGGAAGTCCACCCCACCTTTGTGCAGAGGTGGCCGTGAGGGACCCTGCAGATCAAGTTAGAATTTTCTCTGGCAGTATAATATAGTACTGTATTTAAAAGCTTGGGCACTAGAGCTAGACTGCTTCATTTCAAATCCAGGCTTTGCCCATTGTGCTGTTGTGGCCTTAGGAATGTTACTACTCTTTAAAATTGTATATACCAGTAGTGTTCACCCCATAGAGTTTATGTGAAGACTGAGTAAATTAAATCATGTAAAATGCATAGAATGGTTCATAAATATTAAATATTACCTTTTAGGAGATAGTTTTTCTTTAGCACTGGAACTAGCATTTAGTTGAAATCCTAGAGATATCTCAGAGCATAAAGAGGTATCTTTTGATCTGAAAATGTTCAGGGGACTGCATTTTCAGTTCTCCATTGGAGTCTTAGAAAAACTAATAATTCAGTGGAATATCCAAGTCTAAGTAATATAACCCCAGATATGTTCACTAGCTGCAAAAAGTGCACCCCTTCATAACCAGGAGTCACCCTATTACGTATAGTTGTTTAACAACATAAAAATGTTTTTTCTCTTCTAACAGATGAATTTTAAACCCTAGCTGTTAATACAATCCCCGGTTTATAATACACAGGTGACTGTTTTATCCTCCTATTCATGATGGCAGGGCCACAAATAACTCTGCCATCTTAAAGTGATATTACAATTTTGTATTCACTGAAAGAAGGAGATGTGACCTTGTTTGTAATTGTTATTTAGTCTTAGAAGACTATTCATGGATCCATATGAATTCACATTTTTAAACCAAATTATTAACATTAAAGGCATAAAACTTTACTTGTGATTTTTTTTCCTTTGTTATACCACAAGATTTTTGCAACTGATTTTCCCCCCACTAGAGTAACAGGTCTATTTAAGTATATCTTTAGAACAACCAATAGTTATCTCACAAATACCAAGGAAAATTACATGAAATTAAGAATTCAGCCTAGAAATCTCCTATTATGTAATTTACAATCCACTTTTCTTCAAAAAAGATTTGAGATAATTTATAGCAACAGACATGACTTACCTGTAGTTAAAATGGATATATAAGTAAAATTCAGAACCAGGGATGGAAGGGAATGTAAATGTATAGCTGTTATGACCAACAGAGTTGCTGTGGTTGAGGTTCTCATTTGGTTATTGCTTCCTTTATCTCATGGCTCAAAGAGAAACATAGTAAGTGAATTAGTTGCTGCTTATAAGGGGGAAATACACTATTAATAGTTCCTAACAAAAGAGAAAGTTGTCTCCTACTGAATTATGGTAGAAATATCTTATATGAAGATCTGTGAGTAATGTACCAAGCAGTGTCTTCGACATCAATTTTATAGCAAATGCCTAAGTGATGTTTGATGAAATCCAAAAGCGTGTATAAAGGCACCATTTTGGAAAGGTGATTTGTCAGCAGGATAAACAAATGTGCTCCCAAGATGCAGCCGTCTGGTGGTCTAACTAAAGGACAGAACTTAGATTATCCAACATTGTAAAGATGATTTTTATTCATTACAGAGTCTTCCCTAAATTTTAATTCCTAACATGAATTTGATAGAACCCACTACATGGCATACTATTTAAGGTTATATACTCTTTGACAAGAACCTGGAATCTATTCTGTTGATTTGCTTAGAGGAAAACAAACAGCATGTCAGGTGAACACTCTTAATGAAATTTGAGCCATCTTACCACTGTGTTCACTAAATAACAGAACGATCTCTGAGTGGAATAAACTACCCATGTTACTTTCTCCATTCTATGATGACCTGTTAGTATCTAGTCACTCATGTCTCCTGATTGGAATTCAGATGTTACCTTAAATCAAGTGTTATCCCTTTATCATGGAAATGATTTGAAATTAGTGTTACTACTAATCATCATGAATAAATAGCTGTATTAAGCATCATGAGAAAGTCAAACCAAAAGACCAAGCAGGTAAAAGTAAACAAGCTGTCAACAGTGGCAAGTGGTAAAAGACCTGCGTGAAAAAAATCAAATGACTTGAGTTTCAACTCAAGTTCCACCATTAATTTTTAAATTCATCCTTGGATTTTTCATCTGTAAAATGAGACTGTTGTGGGAGATTACAATGCTTTAAATATAGCTGTTAAAAATAAAATTATATGAAAGATTTTGTAAAATGATAAATTCTATATCGCCCAGGCTGAAGGTTCACTGCAACTTGCACCTCCTGGGTTTGAGCAATTCTCCTGTTTCAGCCTCCTGAGTAGCTGGGATTACAGGCGTGTGCCACCACACCTGGCTAATTTTTGTATTTTTAGTAGAGATGGGGTTCCACCACGTTAGCCAGGCTGGTCTTGAAACCCTCACCTCATGATCTGCCCACCTTGGCCTCCCAAAGTGCTGGGATTACAGGGATGAGCCACCACCCCCGGCCTGGAATATTTTTATAATCCAGAATGATACCTGCCATTAAGCAAGACTAAATCAACACGAGTATTTAAGAGAACCATACAACTGAAGATTACTGTTTAATATAGGTTAACAACTTTTTACTTGAGCTGTCTCCTTTATCTGAATAATCTAGATATGGTAGAGTCACAAAACATATTTAATGTATGTAATTCAGTAATCTTGATATGAATGCAGAAGTAAACCCAAAATTCAGGAATTCATATTTTACCCAAATCTCAATATGTCAGTATCTCAAATGTGATATCTTAAAAAAACTAAAAGGGTCCTTCTTGCCCTCTCAAGGCCACACCTCCTGTAGTGTTACTACTTCTGTTATTCCATTTGAGATACTCTGGTGAATACTTGTGATGAATGCTATTTCTTGCCTGAAATCTTAGAGGAACTTAATTGAGCATTCTGCTGGCATTGTTCTCTTTTTGCCTGTCATTGCACCAAGAAAATATGTGCTGAAGCCCAACTCAAATGGTCTCTCCCTCTTGCCTTAAATACTGGTTTCCCGTTGTCTGTGTGAATAGATTTTAAACCCCTTAAGTCTTTCTTTCCTTGGCCTCTGCTTATCATTTCATCCCCTGGCTCCGCAGTCATGCAGCAGCGCCTGCCATTGCCTTCACGCACATCATACCTTCTTTGGCCAAGAATCATTGTTCATTCTGTTACCTCTGCTTAGAATTCTCTCTACCCCTTTTATATATTAAGATTATGTTTTTGCTTCGGACCTCAGCTCAGATACCACCTCCAAAAAACCTTTTCTTTTTTCCTCAGCCAGAAGTTACCCATTCATCATTCTTTCATACATTCCACAAGCCAAGGAGTACTTAACATTCATCCAGTATCCACCCTCTAGATCTTGCAGTTTAATAAGAGAACACAGACATTTAATGAATTACAATAAAGTATTCTAAAGACTTTAATACAAGTATGTGAAGGGTACACTGGGGGCCAAGTAGAATATAATAAGTTCCATGTGGCAAATATAATAATGAGGAAGGACTTGAGAGAATGGATATGCATGAGTAAGGCATGAGACAGGTGAGAGAGTTAGGGGTTTTGAGGGAGGTGTTACAAGAAAAGGAGCAGCATAAACAAAGATGTAGGGGCACTAAGCAGTTTGGCAAGCACTGAACTACAAGTGCTTTATTATGGTGAGAAAAAAGAGTGGGGTAGGGGAAGGGAGGAGGAGTTTGGGGCTAAATAGGAGCCTGGGAAGGGAAGCAGGAGACTGATTTTTAGCAGCTCCTATTATACCATGCTAACGGCCTTAGCTTTTCTAAGAGACATGGGGAGCCATTGAAATGCTTAAAGTATAATCAACTGGGTAATTAGGCAGTGCTAGAGAGATTGGAAGAAAACCAAAGCAAAGCCATCAGTTGGAAGACTATTCCAAGAGAGTGGCAGTGGAGATGGTGTGGCAGGAGCAAACACAAGGTTTAAGGAGCCTGGGACCAACAGGACTGGTCGGTGATGGTCAGGCAGATGGGAGGGAAATATGATGAGATGTCTGGTGTGAATTTCAAATTTTTGACTTAAGAAATTGGAGATACTGTTAGGAAGACCAGTTAGGGGAGAAAAAAATACTAAGATTTCAGTTTTAAACATGTTTAATGAGAATATTTATGTGTACCTTTACCAAGAAGGAAGTTGGAGGTATGGGAACAGAGCCTGCAAAGAGGTCTAGGCTGGAGACTGATATTTGTGTTCCTCGGTGTGTTGGTGGTTATTGAAGGCATGGGAGGAAGTGCAATTGTTGAAGATGAGAAGGAAGAGTGAAACAGGAAAAGAACTAAGGAAAGGGCAATATTCAGGGCATACCAACATTTGGTAGGTTTTTCAAAGGCAGATCAACCTACAAAAGAAACTGGGAAGAAAACATCAGGGAAGTTAAGGTCTAGGCCAGAATTGAATGATGTCAATCCAAAAGGAGAGGACTGACCAGGATGAAAGGGATTGAAAACAAGTCTCAGTCAAATCAAACACAACCATACTGGAGGGAGGGAGAAACTTGGAACGACAGGAGCGTGTGCTTACGTTTCTGATGTGACACAGCATTTTAAGAAACAGGCTGTGTCCTTGGAAGGCAGAGACTAAACGGGTATGAAAGTGAAGATTACAGCCAGATAATCAAAGAGGTTTGTATTGATTCACATCAAAGAAATGTGAAAGTGATCCAGGATGAGGGTTGTAGTACTTGAATTGGAGAAGGATACTGTCAGCTATGTGGGTATCCTTTGTGAATGAGGTGCAACAGTTGTTAGTTAAACAGGTTGTAGAAAAAGAGGAAAATACTCTGGGCAGCTACACTTAATCTTTTACCTCTGTCTCACAGATATCTCTTGAGATACCTATCACTTTGTAGTTTATAATAGAATTATTTTTATTATTTCTTCACTTTCACATTTGTTTCTTTGTTCCATGTATCTTCTGCTAGATTGTAAGCTGTTTTAAGGGCCTGTGCTATTTTTCATTATTGCTTTATCCTTACCATCTAACAAAGTGTCTGGTACATAGTACTCCATTGGAAACTATTGAATGATCAATTGAATGAAAATGGAAAAGAGGGGCAAAAAGAAAGAATGAAAGAGTCAGGTGGTTAGAAAGGAAAATGAGTCATTCTCTTAGTTCTCATCCTGGACAGCAAGTCTTCCCTTGTGGATAGGTCCTTTGTCTTATCCTGTGCCATCAAATGCCACCAGCATAGTGTCTCTTGCAGAGTAGAACCTCTGGAAATAGTGCTGGGGTGGATAAGTGGGAGCATTGCCAAAGCGTATTTTAATTTTATAGGGTTTTCTTTCTTTTTATATTTTATTAATTTTTAATGTAACAAGTAATTGAAGAAAAGCTTTATTAACAGATTATTCGATTCATAAATATTGTGAAGTATGCATGTATATTTCATGTATCTAATTTTATGTGGTGAGAGGTCTGTTGATTCTTATGGGAAAGGAATCTCTTTATTATGACAAAATACACTTTGTATTTGGTGGAGATTGAACCAGTAAGTGGGTGGGAAAAGCAAACTCCACAGTGCTTTGGCTCTGCTTACCGCCGGGTCACCAATTGACCTGCCATCCCTTAGAAAGGCCGTCCTTAAAGGAGTGGTCCGGAAGCATCTGCCACTGACACTCCCCCAGCTATGAACCTTATTCTTTATCTTTCTCCCTTTCTGTTATTCCCAATTCGTGCCTTTTTACTTTGGAGAATTAGAGAATCACTATCTTCTTCAACTAAACTTGCAACATTATATCTCTAATCTTGGTTTTTCTCCTGCCCAGAGAACTGAAGTCAGCCATTCATTCTCAGTGGTTGGAAATTCTGCCCTATTCTGAATTATTATGCAGGAAAAGTAAGGTTTCTGAACCAGCTTGAAGGATGTGACCGTGTTAGGAAGTCAAAAAATTATTACTGCATTCCTCTACTTTTATTTTGGCTAAATATAATGACTTTTTTGTACCATGGTTATCTTTTCCTGCCATTCTTTCTACTTTCTTGTTTTTATCTCTAAAGAAAATATCTGACAGCTAGATGACCCATTAGAACACATTATCTTTTAAAATACGTGTCATTATATAAGTGCTTTTCCCACTTTCTTCTGCATTGTGTATGACTGGATATATTTATTTTTGTTTGGTCGTTTTTAACCTGGTAAAATGCCAACCTTTTTCTGTTTTAAATTTCTCTTAGATCACCATAATAAAATGCCTGTGTATTGCTATACCTTTTCAGGATTTTTAATGCTGTTCTCTGCTCTTTTGCAAGGAATATAAATTAAAATCTTCAGGCTCTCCCAGTGGGTTTAACATTACTGTGGAACATGGTTGAATTTCCAAATGTAGCTAAAATGGAATCATTACATTTTATTCTAGATTAGGACTAGAATAGCCCTTATAGGTCACCTAGTCCAGCCTCCCTATTAAATAGATGAGGAAATGAAGCTCCAAAGACAGTGACCTACCCAAAGGCACAGGGCTACAAAGTGCCTTCAACAAGACTGGTTTCCATTTCACTGTACTCCTTACCAAACTCTGACCCTCATCTGGCAGACTCCCTTACCCACCTCCTCCTTCAGGATGGCATTTCTAACTGCCATTAGCCTTCTCCTTAGCACTAGCAACAGATTCAGCCCACGCTTTTTATCACCACTTGTATTTACTCTGGTTGAAAGTTATTTTATGGTAGAAGTTGAGAACTCTGAAGAAATTGTGGTAATTTGAAAATTTACTAAGTGCTAATATCATGGCCAGAAAAAGTGAATGCAGATTTTCAAAATGTCTAAATTATTCCTAAAGACAGACCTACAAAATAATCTGGTTTTTCCCCTTAGTTTATTGTCTGTGGAAGATCATCTACAATGTTATGATCATATACAATGTTAAGATCATATACAATGTTATGACATAGTTTTGTAAACTGATAGAAATTAGAATTGAGAATAAAATCCTATATTCTACCTGATGAATCTAGTGCCATATGGGAGGATGCTTTCTTAATTTGTTGAAATCTGCATATATTGTATGATACAAATAGAATAAAATAGTACACTTCAGCTCTGTCTCTCATCTGTAAAGTGAGGACATTTAAATACTCCACACAATTGAGGATTGGAATAATACTGTAACTTCCCTTCCTTATTTATTATAATTAGCTTAAAGGAGTGTTTTTTCCTCTAATATAAAACAACATAAAACTTTTAATGTAATTTGTATAAAATGCTGCATTATAAATGTATGTCTACTCTAACTGCCTTTTATTTAAACTTACAATTAAGTCTGTTGTAGATTCTAGATCAAATATGTGTGTGTGTATTTACAGTTAAGTTGGAGACTTACAGTTACAAGGCTTGTGTCTTTAGTGACTGCTATCTTCTGACTGAAATCTGAAAAAAACAACAGAGTCCATTTTAAAGCCTCTGATTGTGGAAAATACTTTTTGGTTGACATTAATACTGTCCATTCAATGCACTTTACAGAACATTTAACTGATTTTTAAAACATTGACAGCAGTCTTGTATATATTTCTCATACAATGAATGTTTAGTCAGAAAATGTACTTTCCTTATAAAATCTATAGCTCTTCATAATTTGTTCTTTTCAGTAAGCTAACCAAAAAAAGTTGTCTTATTCAGGTTTTATTGTTTTTCTTTCTTCACAGCTACGACAGTTAGTTAATATGTGCATCAACCCAGATCCAGAGAAGCGACCAGATGTCACCTATGTTTATGACGTAGCAAAGAGGATGCATGCCTGCACTGCAAGCAGCTAAACATGCAATATCATGAAGAGTGTAACCAAAGTAACTTAAAGTATTTTGTGCAAGTCATACCTCCCCATTTATGTCTGGTGTTAAGATGAATATTTCAGAGCTAGTGTGCTTTGAATCCTTAACCAGTTTTCATATAAGCTTCATTTTGTACCAGTCACCTAAATCACCTCCTTGCAACACCCAAATGACTTTGGAATAATTGAATTGCATGTTAGGAAAGAAAATGAAACATGATGGTTTTGAATGGCTAAAGGTTTTTAGAATTACTTAACAGTTTTCTGCTGATAAATTGTGTTTAGATAGACTATCAGTGCCAAATATTGAAGGTGCAGCTTGGCACACATCAGGGTAGACTCAGACCTGAGAAAAAGTATCTGAACATGTGACTTGTTTCTTTTCTAGTAATTTATGGACATTAAGGTGGACCCACAATTGTGAACTTTTGTCATGATTTTATTTTTAAACGTTTGAAGTACTAGTTTTAGTTCTTAGAGTAGTTTTCCAATGTAATTCTTATGATAACTGTAGACATAAACTATTTGAGAAACGTTTAAAACTCTTAGCCTATACATTCAAAATGCAACTATTAAATGTGAAAAGATTTGGGGACAAAATGAGTCAGACACTGAAGAGTTTTTGTTTTGTTTTAGTGTTTTTGATATTATCTTTGCATTGAAATGGTATAAATGAATCCATTTAAAAAGTGGTTAAGGATTTGTTTGGCTGTTGTGATATTTTTAAAGTTGCACA
Source organism: Cheracebus regulus (assembly GCA_963574635.1). Classification (NCBI taxonomy): domain Eukaryota; kingdom Metazoa; phylum Chordata; class Mammalia; order Primates; family Pitheciidae; genus Cheracebus; species Cheracebus regulus. The sequence goes on from CAUYQU010025111.1 coordinate 45,824, forward strand.
TTGCCCAAGGCTTTCTTTGTGTGTTTTTATTATTGTTTGTACATTTGAAAAATATTATTTGAATAACCTTGCAGTACTATATTTCAATTTCTTTATAAATTTAAGTGCATTTTAACTCGTAATTGTACACTATAGTATAAGCCTAAGTTTTTATTCATAGGTTTTATTGAAGTTCGGATTGGTCCCCTTCAGAAATGTTTTTATATTATTCAAGTTACTTTCTTATTTATATTGTATGTGCATTTTATCCATTATTGTTTCATACCTTCTGAGAGCCTAATGCCCTTTTAAAAGATATTTGGTGTACCAACACTTTTGCTGGATTAAAAACATTGTTTTAAACTTTTTAAAATTTGGGCCACCGTGTGTGCATGTGTTTGGTCTTGTTGAAGAAGAAGAGAGGATGTGTGTTGTACTGTACCTGTGAATGTTGATACAGTTTCAATTCATTTGACAAGGTTGTAATTCTAGAATATGTGTAATAAAATGAAAACTGGCTGTTACTACAGCCAGAATTGTTACGAGATCAACATTTCTATTGAGAAGCTTTTGAGCTAAGTACCGTATTTGTTCATGAAGACGACTGAGATGGTAACACTTCCTGTGGCTTAAGGAAATGGGCAGAGTTTAGTAAATGCCTTTGTGCAGATGTGCTTTCCCTGAATGCTTTCATACTAGTGGCGACCAGCTCCTCACAGAATTGTGAAGCCCAAAGGCCAAGAGTCAGTCTCTGTTAAAGGACTCCGTGCCACCATACAACCTTAGGATGAATTATCCTGCCAACGTGAAAACCTCATGTTCAAAGAACACTTCCCTTTAGCCGATGTAACTGCTGGTTTTGTTTTTCATATGTGTTTTTCTCACACTCATTTGAATGCTTTCAAGTTATTTTGTAAACTTAAAAAATGTATAAAGGGCAAGAAGTATAAACTCTTGTTTTTTGAAATCTAATCAGTTATGTGTGGTTTCTGAAGGGTAATTCTATTTTGGAATAGGTAAAGGAAATCTGTTTTGTTTGTTGTTGTTTTTTTCTTCCTGGGGGCTAGATACATTGTTTTTCTCACACTCTAGTGACTTTTTACATTTATACTGAGCATCCATAGATATATTCCTGGAAGTATGAGAAGAATGATTCTTGTTGACCATTAATGTCATGTTCATTTTAATGTAATGTAATTGAGATAAAATGTTCTCTGGTTGGAACAGATACTCACTTTTTTTCTTGCAATCTTTAAGAATATATGGTCCTAAAATTCATTAGCATGACCCCTCAAAGTGACTTTTAAGTAAAAATTTAAACTTTTCTTTTCAGTGAATCTATCTGCTAGAAGGAAATAGCTGGGAAGAATTTAATGATCAGGGAAATTCATTATTTCTAGATGTGGAAACTTTTTGCTTTGAATATTATATCTTTTTAATCTAAATGTTCATATTTTTCCCAAAGAAACCACTGTGTAAAAATCAAATTTTAATTTTGAATGGGATAATTTCAAAGAATTATGAAGATGATTTGAAGCTCTAATTTATATAGTCACCTATAAAATGTTCTTTATATGTGTTCATAAGTATATTGATTAAGTTAAACATTTGAATTGATTTGAGGAGTAGTAAAATGAAAGCTATATGGATTCTAAACCTTATTTAGACATTGGTACCAGTAACTCTGGTGAAAATATGGAGTAACTTTGTTTTGCATGGTAAGGTTTAGGAATGGTGGATGAAGGGTATCTCTATATAAATAAAGTGCTCAACAATGTGCAATGATTGTAAATTTAGTAAGACATTACAGCCATTTCATGAATGCTTTACCATTCTACATAGTATCTATTACAAAACACCTTTCTTGTATCCATATACTTCAGGTGTTGCTGTTAACATATACTATGATATTTATTTTAACCAAAATGTTATTCACATTAAATGTTTATTCTTTAAAATGAATGTCTTATGTTTATAACTCACAAATGCGTACTTACCCTGTGCCTCATATTTCAATAGTACTGTAATATGGACATCTTTTTGTGAAATACTTTTATTTTGTTATGCTTTAAATATACATACAAAAAGATTCTGTTATTAGTTTGAAAATTATACAATATCCTAATATAAACAAAAACATAAAAATAAAAATGAATACAGTAAAATGTCTGGGTACCTATGATTTTTTCCCCTAAGGTCTTCCATTGTTTATTTTACTTAATACTTGATCTATAGAAACAGTTCTTACACATTTTCATAACTTTGCCGTTCTGGAGAAGCTTAAGAGTTAGAATAGATAAGGTCGATAAGAGAGATTACAGAAATCCTAAAAAGTGGTTTTATCAATATGCATTAAACTAAGGTACATCTGCACGTTCTCTTTTCTTCAAGACATCATTTTCTGGCTTTGAATGAGAGAAGTTTTCTAAACGGTTGGAAAAAAAAAAGGGATATTAATTGTACTGCTTTGAATCTTTAGAGCACAGGTGTCCAATCTTGTGGATTTTCTGGGCCACACTGAAAGAATAATTGCCTTGGGCCACACATAAAATATGCTAAGACTAACAATAGCCGATGAGCTAAAGAAAAAAATAATCACAAAAAAACTCATAATGTTTCTTAAAAGTTTACTAATTTGTATTGGGCTTCATTCAAAGCCATTCTGGGCTGCATGTGGCTCAGGGACTGTGGGTTGGACAAGCTTGCTTTGCAAGTCTGAAATTTACGTGACAGATTCAATTCCTGTCATTGTAATGGGCTGCTAAGAATGTTACAGATGATTTATATTGAGTGTTCCCTTCACATAATAAGTGGAAGTTACTACTACACCTGAAAACTTGAGTCTATAATATCTTAGTGGGACGAAACCTACCAGACTGGTGGTAGAGTGAGTGGATATACCTTACACGTCAGAATTATATTCCAAATAGATCATCATGAAGAATGGCTCATTTTGTAATAATTTTAGCCATAAGACAGTGTTTGGGGCTAGTTATAAATTTTTATTTTAAAAAAGTATACTTGTTTTTAGCCATATATGTTTAAATGTAGTAATTGGTACAGCTGTAAGTACCATTAAATTGATGCAATTACTTTTTAAAATCAGAAGAATGACATTATTAACAAAGGCAACTGCAGTGAATCCCTTGAGTTATTAAAAGACCTCCATGAAGTAGTGTTATTTTTAATTACATGTGAATTTCTGGAAAATTGATGATTAACAGACAAATATGTGAATATAAAGTTTACATTTATATCGAGAGATTTATTTGAGGGAGTTTTCTTTCTGGTCTTACATACCAATTTCAGTGTTCACTTGGGTACCTAAATCTATTTTTAAACCTAAAAAAGAAAAAGTTAAAGACACTTTAAAGTTAGGATTTGCAACCAGGGGGTTTGAGTACATTATATTTACTGCGAGTGTTACAGTGCACAGGAAGTCATTTTTTCACTCCTTTCTCAAAGCAAAATCCTGTATATTATTTAATTGCTCAAATCCTCACTTTCTCACAAGTATTGTAGGGATATCATTTCCTAACTCTACAGGATAATTATAATGCATTTTATAATGACTAAATGCAATACTGCATATTCTCTTCTACACTTGTGTAATAAGAGCTACAGTTATCAAGCACTAATAGTGATAAATGTAGCTCTTAATATACAAGTATAAAAGAGAAGATGTGTATTACTTCTCTCGGTATACTTCCATCCACTTTTGCCTTGTTCTCTCCGTTAGTCCCACTGGCCTAGTTTTTCAAAGGCCCTGAGCTCTTTCTCACCTTAGGAACAGTGTAGCTTAAATGGCTCTTCTCTTTTTATAGCAAAAAAATCCAACTAATCGTTCAAAGCTGACTTTAAATACCCTTTTTGAGGAGCCACCCAGACTACAGTCTGTACTTTTCCATTCAGTGATTACCTCAACTGTAGCCAAATGATTGCTTGTGTGATTCTTTAATTTCAATCTTCCTGATGGATAAATGCTAGAACGACAAGTACTTCCTGCTTTGTTCACTATGGTGTTTGACATTTAATAATGCAGTGCCTGGTTTGTGGTACTGAGTTTGTTTGCTGAATTAATAAATGAGCATTATAATGCTGTAAGCATAAGCCAAGCATCAGAGAGTGCTGAACATAGACGCAAAACATCAAAAATCAGGAAAGACGAGGGCAAAGAAGGAGGTAAGAGATGCAAAAACAAGACGCTAAAGCAAAAGAAGATTTTGAAGTTATCATTGCCATGAGATGCAAAGAAATTGAAAGTGATAAGGACTGAGATGAGGACCCTGGGCTTAATGAAAAACACATCATAATGTCTTCAGAGCGCCATGTCAGGAGACTTGAGTGGGAAACACGGGTACAAATAGGAATTATGGCATATGGAGAAAAATCAGATGATAATCTGAAGTGGCAGCAGATCATTTTTTTAAGATAAAGTGGGACAGTTTAAAAGGAGAATTAGCAGATGGAGAAGAAACTGAAGATGTTAGAGAGGGAGTGCAAAAGGTGGTAAAGAATGGAATCCACAGAAAGGATTGATTTATTAACCACAAACAATTAATTACTGAGGAACCTGTGTGCTAGATCCACATGTACAATCTTAGCATAATGCTTCTGTTTTCATGGACTTAAAATCAAGTCAGGAAGAAACACATGTAACAGAAATGTGAATGTATAAATGCAAATTTTGATGAGTGCTATGAAGAGAGAGACTGAGAAAGTGACATTTAAATTAAGATGCTTAAAAGGACTCAGCCAAAGAACAAAGAAGGAGAAGATCATGCTAGGCAGAAGAAGAAGGCCTGTGAAGATCTTGGGGTAAGCAGTAGCTCTGCTATCTCAGATGCAAAAGAAGATGAAAATGGGTGAGCGGGGGTGGAGTAACGCAGGGTGAGTTTGGAGGTGTACTTTTCCTCTATACTTGAAATAGTAATTTAAATGGGGGGAAATCATGATAGTTAAAATTACAAAATGCTTAGAAAAATTGATCAAGAAAGGTATAAGACTTCTATGAATAAAATAAAATCTTGTAGAAGGACACAAAGCAACTCCTGAACAAATAGAGAAAGAGGTCGTGTTCTTGAATGGGAAGATTCATATAAATATCAAGCACTCTGTAATAGTATTGCAGTATCCAAGTCCCACTTTTTTTTGGAACCAGATAAAATGTTAAAAGTTCATATGGAAAAATATATAACCAAGAATAGTGAAGAACATTTTTAAAAGCAAAAATAGAATAAACTTACCAAATATGAAAACTTACTATAAAAATACTTTAATTAAAACAGTATGGAATTGGCAAGGAATATAGGTAGGTAGAATGGTGGGGTAAAAAAAGGTCAAACATACACCCAAGTATTATCTGATCTTACATGAAAGAGGGGACTCTATTTATGGGAAAAACTTCTATTTGTGTTTTATTAAAAGGTACTGGCACAACTCTTCACTGAAAGAAAAAAAAGAGCCCTAACACTATAGAAAAGTAAATACCAAATGAATTAATGATTTAATTTCTTTTAAAAAGTAGAAATTATTAGGAGAAAATTTAGAAGGCATAACCTTGGGAGTGAGTGACCTATGTAAAGTAGACAGAAAACTTGAAAAAAAAAATGAATAAATGGCAATGAATAAGCAAAATCAAAATACAAAGGATAAACTGGGAGCCACATATAAGTAAATAACCTCAAATTGATAAGTGAAATAAGTTAAAAAGGCAAGCGAATAGAAAAAAGGAACAAAAGATTTAAGTGCGATTTTCACAGTGAAAGAACATCAATAATCAATAGCAGAAGAAATCAGTCAATAAACATGAACAGTGCTGTCTTCCAGTGTTGGAAAAGATGAAGGAAATGCACTCTTCTGATTGTTGTTGGCAGTGTGATTGTGAATAAAAAGTAATCTGACATTATGTGTCAAATACACATATTCACTTTGACACAGGAATCTGGAAAATCTATTCTACAGAAACAAAAGCAGCAGTTTATAAAGATTCTCTACTTCTCTATGTTTCCACAAAGATTGTTATTGCAGCATAGCATACAGTGGAAAAAGAACTGGAAGAAGAGAACCCTGAATGTCTCTGAATAACAAGTCATTGGTTGAATAAATTATTTTATACTCCTGTTGTTAATAAAAAGGTGGATTTTGTTTTCTATCTTTTCCTTAAGTCTGTGATGCTTCTGTTCCCTAATAATATGAGTTCCAAGCTAATATTATGATGGTTCCATTTTAAAAAACAAACTCAAGCATGTTTATGTTCGAATATGTTCATATTAACATAGAGGAAGGTGAGGATGGACAGAAGCTAAGCTGCTAACATTAATCACCTTAAGAGGATAGATGACAAAGAATGTGACCAATATAGTTATGTTCCGCCTTATACACCTTTGTAATGTTTTTGTTCAGTACGAAACATGGATGTTTTTTCCTAATTAAAATAAATATTGGCTGGGTACAGTGGCTCACATCTATAATCCCAGACATTGGGAGTTCAAGGCAGGAGGATGACTTGAGGCCAGGAATTCAAGACTAGCCTGGGCAACATAGCCAGACCCTGTCTTTTTACAAAACATAATTATTTTTTTCAATTAGCTGAGCATGGTGGTGCAGCCTAGCTATGCAGAAGGATCATGTGAGCCCAAGAGTTCCAGGTTGAGTGAGCTATGATCACACCACTGCACTCCAGCCTGGGGACAGAGTGAGACCCCAATTCTAAAATAATCATAAGAAGAAGAAAATAACTCATTTTTAAATTTCATTTCAGTCTCTGCCTTCAAACATTTAATTTGGAAATATTTACAAACTTACAGAAAAATTGCAAGACTAGCACGAAGCTCTCCCATAAATATTTTATCCAGGTTCCTAAAATGTTAATATTTTGCCATTTTTGCTTTGTTATTGTCTCTTCATATACACATTTTTTCTGAGCCAACTGAGAACAAGTCCCAACATGATGCCCGTTACCCCCAAGTATTTTAGTATTTATTCCCTAAAAGGCCAAGACCATCTTTTACATAACTACAATACAACCATAATAATCAGGAAATAACACTGATTCAATATTTTTTAACCTACAAATTATGTTGATTTCACCAACTGCCCTTTATAGCAAAAATCTTTTTTTCCTTTGTTTTTCATCCAGAATATAGCCAAGGCTCATATGCTACATTTAGTTGTCATATCTCTCTAGTCACCTTCAATCTAGAACAATTTCTCAGTCTACTTCTATACTTTGCATGACGTTGACATTTTTTAAAATTACAAACCAGTTTTGTAGAATGTCCTTTGATTTGCGTTTGTCTGGTATTTCCTCATGGTTAGATTCTGGCAGGAGTATCACTGAAGCGATGTTGAGTTTATCTCAGTGCAACCTGTCGTGAAGAAAGAATGCCAATTTGTCTGTTACTGGTGATGTAAACTTTGATCACTTGGTATATTGGTGATCTTATCTATGATGTTACTGTTTATTTCTTTGTAATTAATAGTACATAGTGGTTAAATACCTTGATAATATATAAATATTTTGTTTCTCAATAAACATAGTTTTAAATAGTTCTAAATAGTTTTATCACCTACTGATCATTCTTGCCTGTTTTAAGTATTACTCTGTGATGTTTGCCAAATGGTGATGCCAACATAGACATTCCTTCTACATTTATGGACTAGCTTTCTATTAAACTTTCTCTTTTCCTCTGATTTATGTTTTATTCCTTTATTACTTATATCAGTGTAGACACAGATTCTTATGTTATTCAATGGGTTACAATCTATTACTATTATTACTTTTCTGATGTATAAATTGTCCCTTATTTTATTCATGGGATCCCCTACAAACTGGCTCTTGTATCTTTTTGACAAATCCCCATCATTTTTTGATCATTTCCTTACTTTCTGGTATATATATATATAATATTAACAGATATTTATATATATATGAAATATATATATATGGTAACATACATATATATGAAATATATATATGGTAACATATATGTCATATGTAACATATATAAGACAACATATCATATATGTTACCATATATATGTATATGTATATATTGGTACCAGATATTATATATATATATATATATTTATATATATATAATATCTGGTACCAATATATACATATACATATATATGTATATGTTACAGGTTAATCTTATATCCTCTCTTCCCCAGGCCTAAAATCAGTCTTTGTTTGTTTGTTGGTTGGTTTGTTTTGCGAAGCAGTCTGATTTCTTTTATTGAATAGTATTTAGAAACAGACACTCCCCTTGCTAGGTTCTACTGGGCCGGCATCTGCTTTTTTAATAGACAGAACTAGGAAATGCACATACATATTTATACATTTTTCTGTATCCATCTGTCTATACTAGTATAAAACAAAACTATGAGGTTACATTAAGGCTTTTGGTTCTAATCCAATGCCATAAGTTTTCATTTTCTTGCTTTTTTTTCCCTGAATTTTAAATCACTTTTCTGACAATGAGAAACCTAGCTCTCAGTATCAATATTTGCTCATTCCCACTGTATGTAGCCGATCGTCTGACCCTACTGACTGCTGCTTGGCTCAGAAGACCTCCTTGGCCCAGGCTTGCAGACTTCCACCACCTCCTCTGTCGCAGCCATGGATGCCCTGCAGGCCCAGCTACCTCTTCATCCTTATTGTCCTCTGGAGTCCTAGTCCTGCAGATAGCGCCAGCCCTATCTGTCTTAAAGAAAGAGAAAGCAAGAAACTGTTATTTAAAAGACAGAAAAGGGAAAAGAAGAATATAAGATGTTTTAAAATAACATTTAACAGCCAGGCATGGTGGCACACGACTGTAATCCAAGCACTTTGGGAGGCTGAGGCAGGAGGATCACCTGAGGTCAGGAGTTCGAGCCCAGCCTGGCCAATATGGTGAAACATCATCTCTACAAAAAATACAAAATTGGCTGGGCATGATAGCACATGCTTGTAATCCCAGCTACCTGGAAGGCTGAGACAGGAGAATCACTTGAACCTGGGAGGCAGAGGTTGCAGTGAGCCAAGATCATGCCATTGCACTCCAGCTTGGGTGACAGAGCGAGACTCCATCTCAATAAATAAATAAATAAATAAATTTTAAAGTCACATGTCACAAGGGTGAAGTTATTGACTAATCATCTAGATATATGCATATAACTTAAATATCTGAGACCATGAATATTAAACATAAGCATAAATATGGAATCAGTATATTTCTCATAATTTCAACAGATGGCATCTCTTTCAATAATTTCTTAATACATAGCTAGATGTTGCTGTCACCCAATATTTTTCTGTAACTTTGATAAGTATGCATTTTATTTAGTAAGCTGTTAATGTGCAGCAACTATCCAAAAATGTTGTTCCAATCTGTTGTCCTAGTTACTCTTGACTTTTGGTGTCCTGCTATTTCCTGGATTATTTCACCTCTATGAAATAAGTTATTATTTCAGCTCTATGCTAATATTCATTAATCTAACATCACATTGCATATTAGGTGTTATGAATCATGGAACTCTTATTGTGTTTTCTAAATAAAACCACCTTACCTTTACAAGTCAAGGTGTGGATCTGACTTTGCAGAACACCTCCCATTGGCTCACTTCACATCAGCACTGTAGCTAGATTGGCACACTATACAAATGGACTTTTTAAAAGGCTATTCTGTTGTAAAAGAACAACCATTTCATGAACAATATATCCCACACTAAGAACCCACAGTCTTTCAAATGTAGAATGCCAAATTATTATTATTCTTATTTTTAAATTGCATGTTAGGTTTTGGGGTACATGTGAAAAATATGCAAGATTGTTGCATAGGTACACACATGGCAGTGTGATTTGCTGCCTTCCTCCCCATCACCTATATCTGACATTTCTCCCCATGCTATCTCTCCCCAACTCCCCACGCACCACTGTCCCTCCCCTATTTTCCCCCAACAGACCCCAGTGTGTAGTGCTTCCCTCCCTGTGTCCATGTGTTCTTATTGTTCAACACCCACCTATGAGTGAGAACATGCAGTGTTTGATTTTCTGTTCTTGTATCAGTTTGCTGAGAATGATGGTTTCCAGCTTCATCCATGTCCCTACAAAGGACATGAACTCATAGTTTTTATGGCTGCTTAGATTCCACGGTGTATATGTGCCACATTTTCCCTGTCCAGTCTATCATCGATGGGCATTTGGGTTGGTTCCAGGTCTTTGCTGTTGTAAACTGTGCTGCAATGAACATTCGTGTGCATGTGCCCTTATAGTAGAATGATTTATAATCCTTTGGATATATACCCAGTAATGGGATTTCTGGGTCAAATGGAATTTCTATTTCTAGGTCCTTGAGGAATCGCCACACTGTCTTCCACAATGATTGAACTGATTTACACTCCCACCAACAGTGTAAAAGTGTTTCTATTTCTCCACATCCTTGCCAGCATCTGTTGTCTCCAGATTTTTAAATGATCGTCATTCTAACTGGCATGAGATGGTATATCAATGTAGTTTTGATTTGCATTTCTCTATTGACTAGTGATGATGAGCATTTTTTCATATGTTTATTTGCCTCACGTATGTCTTCTTTTGTAAAGTGTCTGTTCATATCCTTCACCTACTTTTGAATGGGCTTGTTTGTTTTTTTCTTGTAAATCTGTTTTAGTTCTTTGTAGATTCTAGCCATTTGTCAGATGGGTAGATTGCAAAAATTTTTTCCCATTCTTTTGGTTGCCAATTGACTCTAATAACTGTTTCTTTTGCTGTGCAGAAGCTGTGGAGTTTGATTAGGTCCCATTTGTCTGTTTCGGCTTTTGTTGCCAATGCTTTTGGTGTTTTGGTCATGAAGTCCTTGCCTATGCCTATGTCCTGAATGGTTTTGCCTAGGTTTTCTTCTACGGTTTTTATGGTGTTAGGTCTTATGTTTAAGTCTTTAATCCACCTGGAGTTAATTTTAGTGTAAGGTGTCAGGTAGGGGTCCAGTTTCTGCTTTCTGCACATGGCTAGCCAGTTTTCCCAACACCGTTTATTAAACAGGGACTCCTTTCCCCATTGTTTGTTTTTGTCAGGTTCGTCAAAGATGAGATGGTTGTTGATGTGTGGTGTTGGCTCTGAGGCCTCTGTTCTGTTCCATGAGTCTATATCTCTTTTTTGGTACCAGTACCATACTGTTTTGATTACTGTGGCCTTGTGGTATAGTTTGAAGTCAAGGAGCATGATGCCTACAGCTTTGCTTAGAATTGACTTGGCTATGCGGGCTATCTTTTGGTTCCCTATGAAGTTTACGGTGCTTTTTACCAGTTTTGTGAAGAAGGTCATTGGTAGTTTGATGGGGATAGCATTGAATCTGTAAGTTACTCTGGACAGTATGGCCATTTTCACAATATTGATTCTTCCTAACCATGAACATGGAATGTTTTTCCATCTGTTTGTGTCCTCTCTTATTTCCTTGAGCAGTGGTTTGTAGTCCTCCTCGAAGAGATCCTTTACATCCTTTATTAGCTGTATTCCTAGGTATCTTATTCTCTTTGTAGCAGTTGTGAATGGCAGTTCGTTCTTGATTTGGCTCTCTTTAAGTCTGTTATTGGTGTGTAGGAATGCTTGTGATTTCTGCACATTGATTGTTTCTTCTTTTCATACACAGCATCTCCCCACTCATTGTTGCATCCGATGAGACTATTCTCAATTGTCTGAGCACTTTATGGATTCTTCATTTTGTATTTTTCCTTCATCAGTGGACAAAATCATACCCATTCTTTTAGAATCCAACTCACATCTCCTTTGAGATTTTGAGACATTCCTCATTATATTCAAGCCCATTTTCCTTTCTTTTTGTTCTCTTAATAATATATATACAATTTGATTTCATTATTTATTAGTCTCTTAGGATCTTTGAAGAACATTCTGCTTCCTTTCAATGGTGAGCACCTTAAGGGTAGGGTGTGCATCTTTTCTATCTTTGTATCTTAGTGTGAGGCATAGTAATTGGGACATTAATAATAATAAATATTCAGCTGTATACACTGTAGAAGTGGTTTGAAGGAGGGTTATAATAATTGATAACATTAAATGAACCATTATTTTGTGAAGAGCACTGTGCTTTATATGATTATTTATTTTTCACAACTCTGTGAGGTATGTTGGTATGACTCATATTGCTGCAAAGATAAACCTTAGGAAGGTAAAGTGGATTCCCCAAAGTCAGTGGCAGAACTAAAATTTTAATATAGGTCTATCTGATATTGAAGTCCAGGCTCTTAACCACTAAATGTTTCCTTCTGGTATTTTAATGGATTTATATTTTTATCTTTGCAAACTTTCAAGTTTTCAAAACATGATCATCTGCGTGGAACTAACACATGATCTCATTTCATCCTCACAACAACTGTGAGGTTTAAGTTAGGCCCACTTTATAGGTAGGGAATGTGAGGCGATCAGGGTAAATTATTTATCACAGGTTACATGTTAGAATTAGGAAGAACCTAATGCTTCAGAATGTATTCTGAAATATTAAAATAACTCCATTGATGAAGGAGCCATAAAAATGCTATTTTAGGTTTTGAAGTTTATTACTCTTTGTTCCATGCATTTTGAAATATTTGTTTGCCATGAAATATTTTTATTTCTAAAAGTAACATAAACATATTATAACTTGGACAATAGAAAACAGAAAAATAACCCTCTATAATTTCTCTGTCTGAATTAAAATCAGATACTCATTTTGATCTTTTTTCCCCATTCATTTTCCTACATGCGGTGGTTGTCGCAGCACCATGCAGCCTTTTTTTATGTCATTGCTTGGCCACCATAAGTTATTATTTGTAGTGGTTGCACAATGCACAGTTGCATCTGGCGAGACTGAGCTGTAACATGACCTGGAAAGGAGGAGAAACAAGATGAATGAACATTTGTTATATGACTTATCTTACCCTCAAAAAACAGCATGTAGTTAAGTTTACTAATTTTACTTTGTAGATAGGCAAATTGAGATACAGTGAGGTTAACTGGCTTGTCCAAAGTTATACAGCTAGTCATTTGGAGAACTGGTGTCCATGTGCAAATCTGTGTGACTTTGCAGGCCGTGCTTTTCCGCTCTGCTTTCATGGTGCCTCCATGTGTCATCTGTTAAATTCTTATAACAACACTGCATATTCCAGTTATACAAATAACAAGGCGAGAGCTTAGAGGGGGAAAAGTGTGCTAAGCAGCAGGAACTACTTATTTAAGTATTAAGTGTGAGGCACTGGACTACATTTTGCATCCGTGGTATCATTTAGCTCCTACTGCAGCCTTGGAATGTTGCCTGCCTTCTGACCATCATGCTGCCAGTGTTATAGTCCAGGATAACTTGGATGTTTTCAGGTTTTTCATTGTGTTCCATATCTCCTTGTATTATAACCTTTCCCCATGTTTTAAATTATTTCCTTACCGTGGACACTCAGGATGTCTTCAATTTCCTTCGACCATAAATTACTATGCATTGCCCAACTTTTCAGTACCACAGATGACACTACAAAGAATTTGTTGGTCTGTCTACCAAACAGAATTCCTCCTTGATCAGGGTATGCACGTAGGTGCCTAATCTGACTGAGGTCTCAAGAAGGGCTGCCTCCGTCTTCAAGCTGGGTGGCACTGTGCACAAGGCGTTTGATTTTCCTGCGTATCTGTGTTTGCATGATGCTATTCAGTTGCCCACATTTTGTCACTCAGATAGATGTTTGAACTTGCATTTCTGTATCTGCTAATGAGTTTAGGCAGCTCTTGTTTTCTTATAAGGTTTTGGGTTTCCTTTTCTTTGAGTCCCCGTTATTCTCTGCCCATTTTCCACTGGGATATTAACTTTTTCCATTGATTTACAGGTGCTCTTGTTATTCTAAACATTAATTCTTTTATGCTTTGTAAACATCTTTTCTCATTTTGTTGTCTGTTTAACTTTTTCCATAGTTTCATTTATTGAACAGAAATTTTAAATTTTGAAATGATCATATTCAATCTCTTCTGCTGTTTTATGCTTTTGAAATTTTATTTAAGAAATCCTCCTTAAGAAGGCCACAGAATATTCCCTACATTTTCTTTTAATTTTTTAGTTTTATCATTCACAGATAGGTCTGCAATCCATCTGTAGTTCTCTTTTTATATGGTAGGTAAGGATCTACTTTAATTTACTATCTTTGGTTTCACTCCATAGTCTGCTGCCTTCTTTAGGGTTTAAACTTGAAAATCAAAAACTCTTTTGGGAGATATTTTAGGGGCCCTTACAGCATTCCATCTACTTTAATTTTTTATTAGCATACCCTTATTTGTCTGCCCTCCGCTCCTACAACCTCTTTATTTGGAGTAACGATCTCTTTTGGGTGTGGGATATCCCAAACACCTAAAACTAGTGACTGGCATGTGACATTCACTCAACAGTCTTCAAGGATGTTTGTTGAGTGCTAGGTGAATGTAGGCTTTTTTTCTGCAGCTAGCCAGTCATTCTAACAAAAAGCTTGAAATCCTTAATAGCAGAGCTGTTAGACTGGTTTTATTAACTGGCTGTGTTTTCTTGAGGAAGACATTTCCTTCCTCTGTAAATTAATGCCCTGTGTAACCACCATCTCAATCAAGATTATAGGAAGATTTTATCACCCAGAAAATTCTTTGTACTCCTTTGTACTCCCTTCAGCTCCCTTCCATCATTGCTTTGCCTGTGGTCACTGTGATTAGCTTTGTCTGTTTTGGAATTTTATAAGAATGGAAACATATTTTCCATGATTAGCTTTTCTTGGTCAGCATGTTTTGTGATTCATGTGCTACATATATTAGGAGTTCGTTTTCATTGCTGAGTAGCATTTCGTTGTGTGGATATACCGCAATGTTAAATATCCATTAATCTACTGGAGGGATATTTCAGGTGGTTTTTTTGCAGGGAGATGGGGTCTCGCTCTGTTACCCACGCTGGAGTGCAGTGGCACAGTCTTGGCTTATTAAAGCCTCAAGCTCCTGGGGGCTCAAGCAGTCCTCTCAGTTCAGCCTCTTGAGTAGCTGGGACTACAAGTGTATGCCACCGTGCCTGGCTAATTTTGGTATTTGGTTTTTTTGAAGAGTTGGGGTTTCTCCATGTTGGCCAGGCTGGTCTTGGTGATCCGCCCACCTCAGCCTCCCAACCTGCTGGGACTGCAGGTGTGAGCCTTCACACTTGGCTGGTGTTTTCATTAGGAGGCAATTATGGCAAAAGCTACAATATGCTTTCATGTACAGGCGTAGGCATATGTTTTGAGAAATACCTAGGAGTGGAATTGCTAGACTATATGTTAAGTGTATGTTTAACTTTATTAGAGGTGGCAAAACTATTATCCAGAGTGACTGTTTTGCATTTCCAATTGCAATCTATGAGATTTCCAAATTTTCCACATTATCTGCAACACCTGGTATTGTCAGTTTTTTAAAGTTCTAATCATTCCACTGGATTTGTGGTGGCGTCTCCTAGTGGCTAAAATTTGCATTTCTCTGTTAAAAGCATATATATATATTTTATTGTAATTTAGGTTCTGGGGTGCACGTGCAGATCATGGAGGATTGTTGCATAGGTACATACATGGCAAGGTGGTTTGCTGCCTCCATCCCCCCGTCACCTGTGGCTGCTATTTCTCCCCTCATCCCTCCCCAGCCTCCCCATCCCTCTGTCCCTCTGTTAGCACCCCCGCCACTGACCGCAGTGTGTGACGCTCCCCTCCCTATGCCCCCGTGTTCTCATTGTTCAACACCCGCCTATGAGTAATAACATACGGTGTTTGGTTTTCTGTTCTTGTGTCAGTTTGCTGAGAATGATGGTTTCCAGGTTCATCCATGTCCCTATGAAGGACACGAACTCATTGTTTTTTATGGCTGCGTAGTATTCCATGATGTATATGTGCCACATTTTCTTTATCCAGTCTCTCGATGATGGACATTTGGGTTGGTTCCAGGTCTTTGTTATTGTAAGCAGTGCTGCAGTGAACATACATGTGCATGTGTCTTTATAACAGACCAATTTATAATTCTTTGGGTTTATACCCAGTAATGGGATTGCTGGGTCAAATGGTGTTTCTATTTCTAGGTCCTTGAGGAATCTTCACACTGTCTTCCACAATGGTTGAACTAGTTTACACTCCCACCAACAGTGTAAAAGTGTTCCTATTTCTCCACATCCTCTCCAGTGTCTGTTGTCTCCAGATTTTGTAATGGTCGCCATTCTAAATGGTGTGAGATGGTATCTCAGTGTGGTTTTGATTTGCATTTCTCTAATGACCAATGATGATGAGCATTTTTTCGTATGTTTGTTGGCCTCATCTTGCCTATGCCTATGTCCTGAATGATTTTGCCTAGGTTTTTCTTCTAGGGTTTTTATGGTGTTAGGTCTTACGTTTAAGTCTTTAATCCATCTGGAGTTAATTTTAGTGTAAGGTGTCAGGAAGGGGTCCGGTTTCTGCTTTCTGCACATGGCTAGCAAGTTTTCCCAACACCATTTATTAAACAGGGACTCCTTTCCCCATTGCTTGTTTTTCTGAGGTTTGTCAAAGATCAGATGGTTGTAGACAGGTGGTATTGCTTCTGAGGCCTCTTTTCTGTTCCATTGGTCTGTGTCTCTGTTTTGGTGCCAGTACCCTGCTGTTTTGATTACTGTAGCCTTGTAGTATAGTTTGAAGTCACATAGTGTGATGCCTCCAGCTTTGTTCTTTTTACTTAGGATTGTTTTGGCTATGCAGTCTCTCTTTTGGTTCCATATGAAGTTTGAAGTGTTTTTTTCCAGTTCTGTGAAGGTCATTGGTAGCTTGATGGGGATAGCGTTGAATCTGTAAATTACTTTGGGCAGTATGGCCATTTTCACGATGTTGATTCTTCCCAACCGTGAGCATGGGATGTTTTTCCATCTGTTTGTGTCCTCTCCTATTTCACTGAGCAATGGTTTGTAGTCCTCCTTGAAGAGGTCTTTTACATCCTTTGTTAGTTGTATTCCTAGGTATTTTATTCTCTTTGTAGCAATTGTGAATGGGAGTTCACTTGTGATTTGGCCCTCTGTTTGTCAGTTATTGGTGTATAGAAATGATTGTCATTTCTGCACATTGATTTTGTATACTGAAGCTTTGCTGAAGTTGCTTATCACTTTCAGGAGATTTTGGGCTGAGACAATACGGTCTTCTAAATGTACAATCATGTCATCTGCGAATAGAGACAATTTGACTTCCTCTCTTCCTATTTAAATACCCTTTATTTCTTTCTCTTGCCTGATTGCCCTGGCTAGAACTTCTAATACTATATTGAATAGGAGTGGTGAGAGAAGGCATCCTTGTCTTGTGCCAGATTTCAAAGAGAAAAAAGCATATTTTAATGTGCTTATTGACCAATTATAACTTCTTTCACAAAGTATTCAAATTTATTTCAGTTTATTTTAGTATCACTGAAGTGCTCTCTATATATTCCAGATACAGGTTCACTCACAGACTTACAAGTCTAGAGTTCTGGAAGGATATAATGGAGGAAAGGAGGAACAATCCCCATTTATAGAGATACTGGCTAAAAACTTCCTGAAGTTACTGAAAGGTAGTAATACTGAATCCAGGAAGCCCATTGCAGACCAAATTTAAAATGATACCTACATTTAGCTGTATTGTAAAAACTGCGGTATTTACTATAGGCAAAGAGCAGATCTTAAGTGTAGCCAATAGATTTTTAAAAAGACGTCATGTACATAGATGTGGTACTTAGACTCACAAACTGACTTCTGAAATGCAGTAATGGAGTCCAGATGACTGTGAAATAATAGCTTCAGTGTGTGTTAAGAGACAATAACTGTCAGCCTAGATTTATTTACCTTTCAAGGAGGAGATTCAAATAAAGACTTTTGTAGACAAATAACATGAGAGAAAAGAAGTTCTCAGACAGAAAAAAATGACGTGAACGTTCTGAAATAACAAGAATTAATAATGAGCAAAGACTTGATAAATATGTGGTTAAAATTAAAACATTAACTATAAAAAATCAAAATATTCAGTCCATTCAAAAGTGGGTGAAGGATATGAACAGATACTTTACAAAAGAAGACATATATGAGGCCAGCAAACATATTTAAAAATGCTCATCATCGCTGGTCATTAGAGAAATGCAAATGAAAACCACATTGAGATACCATCTCACGCCAGTTAGAATGGCGATCCTTAACAAATCTGGAGACAACAGATGCTGGAGAGGATGTGGAGAAATAGGGACACTTTTACACTGTTGGTGGGAGTGTAAATTAGTTCAACCATGGTGGAAGACAGTGTGGCGATTCCTCAAGGACCTGGAAATAAACATTCCATTTGACCCAGCAATCCCATTACTGGGTATATATCCAAAGGATTATAAATTGTTCTACTATAAGGACACATGCACACGAATGTTCATT
>CAUYQU010025112.1:0-19377 GCA_963574635.1 Cheracebus regulus
AAGCTGCTGCATGAGCATAGCGCATGTAGCCCTCCAGACCCCGCCTTTTCTATCTCCTTTTTTCCGGCGCACGCTCTCTTCCAGGTTTGGGACCCTCTCGCTGGACGAGATTCCCGGGCTCGCGTTCAGTTCACAACACACACACACAGGCAATCACATACACACACACAATCACACACCAGGCAATCACATACACACAGGCAATCACACACACACAGGCAATCACATACATGCAATCACACACACACAATCACATACACGCAAACACACAGGCAATCACACACACACACAGGCAATCACATACATGCAATCACACACAGACAATCACATACACACACACAATCACACACACACACAGGCAATCACACACACACATGCAATCACACACACACATGCAATCACACACACACACACACACACACACACACACAGGAACTTCATACGTTTTTACAAAACTAAAGCGGATGGAGGAGCAGCACACAGTGTAGGAGCAGCCCCACCAGCTCTCAGCAGGCCCCGGCGCTCCTGAACACAGAGCCCGACCCTGCTGATGCACTTCGGGGACTGCTTACAAGTCCTCAGGGCCAGGCCTTTCTGAGAGGACTAAGGACCTGTTGGTGAGAGCCAATTTGGTTTGTGTGACAGAGGGGATCTTTTGGTGCCTGACAGTTCCCTTTTCAAAGACACAGAAGAGACAGGGCGCGGTGGCTCACGCCTGTAATCCCAGCACTCTGGGAGGCCGAGGTGGGCGGATTACAAGGTCAGGAGTTCAAGACCAGCCTGCCCAACATGGTGAAACCCCATCTCTACTAAAAATACAAAAATCAGCCTGGCGTGGTGTTAGGCGCCTGTAGTCCCAGCTACCCAGGAGGCTGAGGCGGGAGAATCACTGGAAGCCGGGAGGTGGAGGTTGCAGTGAGCTGAGATTGTGCCACTGCACTCCAGCCTGGGTGACAGAACGAGACTCCGTCTCAAAAAAAAAAAAAAAGACACAAAAGAAAATGGAATGTGTGTGCTTGAACTGAACCAAGTATTTTGATATCCTGGCACCTGCAGAGGCCTGAAGACACTCAGGGGCACGGGACCGCTCAAGTGGCGTCTCGCTCTGGAGGGGAGCCCTTCCTTCCTGGCTCACCTCCCAGCCCGCACCCGGCCACACGTGTGGGACCATTTGCTGAGTCCAAGGCTAGGATGCCCCTAGACATTGCCACACTCAAGGAGGCCCTGCTGGGAACGCCAGGCAACCTCGGGCAGGTGAGGGAGTCGGGGCACTTTGAGTTCGAGGCACAGACCCTCATTCCAGGGGTCCACGCCCCCCATGCAGGAGACACCGGCTCTTGGTGACACAGGCCACAGACACCCACCCCTGGCTGAGCTGGAGAGAGAACTGGCTGGGAAGCTGCTCAACTGTCTCCATGCCAGTTTAAAGCAGCAGCCGGTGGGGCTGGAAGGGGGCAGGGATGTGGGTCTGGAATCCATCTTGTGCTGAGAGTATGGCCTGTCCAGGAGGGGCTGAAGGCCACTGGCTCTCTGGACCCCAGGGGTCAGGGCCACCTAGCTGTTTCCTTGCCCATGGGAAAGTCGATGGCAGCGGGTGGGGCTGGACGGCCCTCCTCTCCCGTCCAGCTGCAGCCACTTCCTCCCGTGCGTCCACTCCATGCCCTCCTCCTGGGTGACGCAAGCTACACTGCAGCTCAGAGCTGCCTTAGACCCCTGGGCCTGGCCCTGACACCGCCGTAGCTGCAGGTTTTTACAGAGCACCTGCGGTCCCCTGGCACCAGGACGGCCACACAGGAGAGCACCTGCGGTCCCCCAGGCACCAGGACGGCCACACAGGAGAGCACCTGCGGTCCCCCCGGCACCAGGACAGCCACACAGGCTCCCTGCCTGCTTGTCCCTCGTGGCCACCCAAGGTCAAGCGTGAAGACCCAAATGTCTAGCTCAGGCCCCATGTCCTGCAGCCACATGGCTGCGCTCTGCAGACGCGGCACCGTGCACCCAGCCTGGGCCTCTGAGGCCTCCCCTGCTGGCCTGCAGCCGCGCCACATGCTTCATCTGGTGTTTCTGGGCATTCTCAAGGGAGAGCTATTCCCAAGGTCCAGTCAGCCAGATCCCAGAAACTATAGCGCCGGCCTCCCTCTCCCTCAAATGAAACTAGAGCTCCCAACAGGCTGCCTGTGGCTCACTCTTTAATAGATGCCCGGAAACATGGAGCTCACACTTCAGTGGGAAGAGGGAATGCAGTAGGTGAAGCGGAGGCCATGTCCCGTGGCTGACAGCAAGCCACTCTCACTGCAAATACAGGCTCTGCAGAAACCCAGCACACACCGGTCATGCCAACTCCGCCCTGCTAGCTCCTGAGCCCTGCACCGGCCCCCACCTCACGCTCCTGGAGGGCTCTGAGGAGGGTGGAGGTGGAGAAACAGGGGCGGTGGGCACAGCCTTCTGCATGGGATACCTGAAGGCTCAGCCCTGGAGCCCCTGGCGCACAGAGGTGCATCTGACTCAGGTGTGCAGCACGTGCTCCTCCATGTGCAGACACCTATATGCCACCTGATCCAATGCCCCAGACCCCTCTGGACCACACACAACCCACCCTAAGACACCCTGCAAGCAAGTACAGTAAGGCAACTCCAAAGCCTCAGCCCCAGTCCGCAGACCCTGGACAGTACCCAGCTTCCAGGCTCAGAAACCAACCCCGAGGCTCATGCTGGGCAGAGCGGGGTGCAAGGTCCAGAGGCTGCCAGGGCTGGCCAGAGATGCCGCCCCTTCCTCTCAGACAACCCTGTGTGGAGCTGCGACTGGGGCCCAGCGCCCCATGGGGCTTCGCACCCACACGGTGGGCTGCTCTGCCACTTCTCCCCTCTGGGGCTACAGGATGCTCAGGGAGAAAACAACCCAGGAGCTGGGGCCCCTGAGCATGGGCGGGGCCAGGCAGGGTGCCGCCAAGGGGGACCTTCCCAGGTGGGCAGCAGGATCCCACCCAGCAGGCGCAGCAGACAGACGGGACGGGAAGACCCCAGACAGGGGCCCCAGGCCCCAGCCCCCAGCCTCCCCACCAGCCGGTGCCAGCCAAGGCTTCGGGCTACTTGCAGACCGTGGGCCACCAGTCTGGCACAGATGCGGCTAAAGCCACCTGGGCGCCCTTGGAGGCTCTGATGTGCAGAGGGCCCTTGATCTTCTCTGAGCGCAGCAGGGCCAGCCCCACGTTGCCCTGGCCGGCCCTGTACTTGCCCACAGTCTGTCCTGACTCCGTCAGCACCGCGGCGCCGGGGGCGATACCACTGGTGGGAAGGGGGTCCAAGAGCCGGACAGGGAAGAGGCGCTTGCGGATGACGCCCATGTGGTGGGTGCGGGCCGTCAGCTCCTGGCCGATGTAGCAGCCTTTGGTGAAACTCACGCCGTTCATGAAGGCCAGGTTGGACTCCAGAGGCAGGGCCACCCCTGGAGGCAAGTCTCGGACCCCCTCAGGAACGCCTGCAGGGATCGGAGGGGGGAAACCAGAGAGAATTGGGCGCGTCCAGCCCCACCCGTGCAATCCAGCCCAGCCTGCCCACCCAGCTCATACCTTGCAGGTACCGGTGCTGGTGATAATCCCACAGGTTCCCAAGCCGGCCCCTGGGGACCAGGGCTGCGCCTTCATTCTGGGTGAGGAGCCGCCACCCCATGCGTGGCGTTCGCGGGTCGCGGATGAGGATGGCGTCGGCCCCCGCCCTCTCCTGCAGCGGTGCAGCCCCGCAGGCCTCGGGGGAACCGGGTAATACCGCCCACACTCGCAGATCCGGGTGCGCCTCCACTGTGACCTTCCGTCGGATCCTGTACAGCGCGAGGTGCTTCTGCAGCGCGCCCTGCACGGAGCTGTCACACTCCAGGAGGAAGCCAGACATCTCCTCCGAGTGCTCCCGGAGCCTGCAGGGAGAGAGGCACATGCTGCCGGCTCACCGAGCGCCTGCGCCGGGGAGGGCTGCCCGACGGAGCGCTGTGCCACAGCACCGCGGCGACCCACGCAAAGAGCCTGCGCTCAGCCACAAGGGGCTGCACCTTCAGGGCGAGCGCCCGGGGCCGCGCAGTAGCCACGCCCACAGCCGCGCTTCTCAGGGCGCGCAGCACAGCTAGACGCGCGCACCGTGGAGACCAGCACAGCACGGCGCCCACAGCCACGCGGAGCTGTGTGCGGACAATGCGCATCAGTGCCGGCAGGGTACACCCAGACCAGCGCCCGGAGAGCCCTGCCCGCAGCCGCGTGGAGCTGCGCCTCCAGAGCTGTGGTCTAAGCCGCCAGAAGCGAGCTCACAGGGCCAGCTCAGACAGACCTCGCCTCCCCAGGGACTGGCAGAACTACAATGGCCTGCCCAAGGGCACCGTCCAGAGAGCCTAGGGCAGAAACAGTCCACTGGATGGAGGAGCAGGGCCAGGCAGGGCCCCGCAGGGGAGCAGTGTGCGCAGCCACTGAGAACCAGACGGGTCTGTTCCAGCCCCAGGAAGCCATCGGGGAGCTGGAGGGTCCTAAGATGGGCAAGAGGGAGGGCCCGGGAGCCCAGGAGGCAGGTCGGGGAGGCACAGCATGCCTGAGGCCCATTCTGCCCGTGCCCACCACCTGCCTCCCCAAGCCAAGTCTCAGATCCCAAATCCCAAATGGGCCCCCAGGCAGCCCTCCTCAGAGGATTTGGGCAGGCAGCACCACATGGATGACCCGACCAGATGGGTGGCGGGGCCACTTACAGAGGGACACGGAGGAGAGGCCCAGGCAGCGTGGGGCACCGTCAGGTGAGGGCACCAAGTGGAGACACCTGGGCTGAGCTGCCTCCATGGCCGGGGCTGATTGCAGGTGTGGACTGCACAGGGCTCCGCAGCCCAGTGGGAGCTGAGACAGGGAGGTGGTAAGACCCCCAGAGACCTGCCAGAGAGAAGCCCAAGAGCAGGTGGCCCAGCCCCTTCCACCGCGAGAGGGCTCAGTCCTTGCCAGTCGCCCAGGCTTCAGGTGCCACACAGGGGCCTGCCACCCTCATCTCTGCAGTCTCACTCCACCCTGTGGTCGTACCCACGTGCCAGCAGCCACAGGGAATGTTCACGCTCGTCACCAGGAAGCAGCGGCCGTATGTCTCACCAGGACCCTGACGCACAGAGGGGGAGCAGTGCCAGCTGCCACAGCCAGTGAAGCTGGCCCACCCTCCAGGACAGCAGTCACAGGACGCCAAAAACGGCACCAGCAAGGGAGGGGAACACACATCACATACACACGTGGGGCTGAGATGCCAGGAAGAAACAACACAGGGGGCAGCCGCAGTGCGCTGCCAAAAGCTCACCATGCCACCAGCGACACAGATGCAGTGGCGGCCCTGAACGCCGGCTGGCATGAGGAGAGACCAGGTCATGGGCACCCTGCTGCTGGGGAGGTGGAATGGGTGGCCCTCTGGAAGACAGGGTGCAGGGCCTCAGAACACCCAACAAGCAGCTCCCCTGCGGCCGGCCCCTCACTCCTGGGCCGGATCACCGAGGAGCGAAGACAGCAGCTCACACGGAACCTGCGGCGAAAGCCCAGAGGCCAGCTCTACCGGCAACAGCCAGAAGGGGAGAATCAGGGTGTCACCATAGCATGGGGGCCTTCTCAGCAAGAACTCAGAGCTGGAGATGGACAGGAGTGGGTGGATCTGAGGGCAAAGGCTAATGCTGATGCATACATCTACGACACTCATGAGATGACACAATTCTACAGCTGGAGAACAGGTTTCCGGGTGTGGGGGTGCCCATGCAGAGGCAGGAGTGGGAAGCCATGTGGGCCTGATCATGGCCACAGGTATTCACACGTGACAAAACCGCAGCGTTATTTATACCTGTGGGTGCACACAGGCACACAGCAAGACACGCAAATCCAGAGACCCCACATGTGCCCTGTGTGTGCAATCAGGGGAACTGGGGAGGGGTCTGTGCCAGCTCCTCCAACAGGTGGTGTTTTTGTTTTTTGGTTTTTTTTTTTCGCAACTCCCTGTGAAATCTATAATTATTTCTAAATAAGATGTGGGGGAAAAAAACAAGCTTCCCCTGCAGTATCCGAGCGCTACAAAACAGAAGGCAGCGGGCAGTCCTTTCATCCCAGCCATCTGACATCGGTGGGTTCTTAACCACGTGCATGCATGTTTGTATTTTTAAAGTCTGCAGTGCGGTCAGCAGACGAAGACGGACTAAAACACAGGTAAGCAGGGGACCCAGGCGGAGGGACAGATGTGAGGTCATGGGCACAGGGCGCTAGGCACTAGATGGGCAGGGAGGAGCTGAGCAGCGCCAGGCCGAGTAGAGGGACAGAGTAAGGGGACTGGAGTGTGGCTGAGGGACCGCAGGTCCAGGGTCTAGTGAGCTGAGGCTGCAGAGCCCTGCAGGGCAAGGGCAGGAGCTGGGGAGGAGCAGGCGGGGTGGGGCCAGGGTGCCCCATGGGTCCGTCGGTCCAGAGTGGGGCCCAGAGAAGACCAAGCTTTGGGTCCCTGCGCTCAGGTAGGGCCAGCTCAGCTGCCTGCCTCAGCAGGGACCCCCACCCACGCTGACAACCCCTGCCACCCCCATCTGCTGGGCGCTCCCTGGCCTCACACAGGGTGGATGTCCTCAGGACCCAGGTTCTGGGGTTGAGGGCCCTTTCCAGCCCTCTGTGCTGGTGACTGTCTACCAGGCAGCTTCTCAGGACCATCTGAGCTGGGATGTGACCCTGGGCCCACCCCAACCCCTGACACTCCTGAAGACTGCCAGGAGACTCGCCGCGCGGCGAGCCCGGGCGTGGGAGCTTTCTCAGCCTCATCATTCTCTGTGGTAGGGGCTGTCCAGACGCTGAGCAGCACCCCTGACTGCAGCCCACCCCATCATGAGGGGCGCTGGGGACAGGGCTGCCAGAGACAATAAGGGTCCCTGGTTAAATCGGAATTTCACATCAACAACAAATGACTTTTTAGTGTATCCCAAATACCACTTAGGACGTACCTACAGATCATTCATCGCTCATCTGAGACAGACCTGGGTGTCCCGTGCTTTTGTTTGCTGAGCCCGGAGGCCCCTCTGAGAGCGAGGACACAGGAAGTGGAGGGAGGTCAACAGTGGCTCTGGCCTGGCCATCAGATCCAAGGGTTTCCAGTCATGTTCAGGAAAACACTGCCCTGAGGCCTGGCCGGACTCCTTCCCTCCTCTCTCCTCCCTCCTCCCTCCCCAGGCCACTGGAGGCCTGACAAGTCTCTCCTGCTCCTCGGTGCTGGCCAGACACAAGGCCACAGCCCTGACACTCCTGGGGCTGCCAAGCCCTGGACTGACTCCATGCTCTTGCCCTAGCCGGCCCACAGCAAGGCCACCGGACCACAATCCTCCCCGTGACAGGAGTCCACAGCCTCTTTCTGCCTCCTACAGATCAAACCCAACTGATAGGAAGGTACCCCAAGGAGGCCGGGCACAGTGGCTCATGCCTGCAATCCCAACACTTTGCAAAGCTGAGGCAGGAGAATCGCTTGAGCCCAGGAGTTCAAGACCAGCCCGAGCAACATAGTGAGACCTCACCTACCTGCAGTCCCGGGAGGCTGGGTGGGAGGATCACTTGAGCCCAGGAGTTTGAGGGTACAGTGAGCTACGACTGTGCCACTGCACTCCAGCCTGGGCAATGGAGCGAGACCCTGTGTCTTAAAACAAAACAAAAAACTCAGACCCATACAAAAACCTGCACGTGGATGTTTACAGCAGCTCCATCCGTAATTGCCAAAGCCTGGAAGCAACCAATGTGTCCTGCAGAAGAGTGGACAGGTAAACTGTGGCCCATCCAGACGACGGAAAACCAACCAGTACTGAAAGAAATGAGCCATCAAGCTACAAAAAAACACGGAGAAATCTAAATGCGTGTCACTGAGTGCAGGATGCCAGTATGAAGACTGCAGACGCGTGAGTCCAGCGACAGGAAGCTCCGGAACGCGTGAAGCTCTGGAAACGCTGAAAACACCGGGGGGGCCAGGAGCCAGGGGAGATGGATGGATGGGCGGGGCACAGAGGATTAAGGGCAGTGGCACTACTCTGTGTGATGCAACAGTACATGTGCCTAACTCATGAACGCACCACGCCAAGAGTGAGCCCTCATGGAAACCGTGCACTCCAGGTGATGAACGCACGTCAACAGAGGTTCGTCAACTGTGGCGAAACGGCACTCTGGTGGGGATCTGACGATGTGGGATCCTGTGAGGTAACATGGAAAATCGCCGTACATTCTGCTCTTTTGCTGAGAACCTAAAACTGCTCTAAAAAGCCAGTCCTATTAAAAGACAACAACCCTAGACCGGGCACGGTGGCTCATGCCTGTAATCCCAGCACTTTGGGAGGCCAAGGCGGGTGGATCACGAGGTCAGGAGATCAAGACCATCCTGGCCAACATGGTGAAACCCCGTCTCTACTAAAAATACAAAAAATGAGCTGGGCACTGTGGTGCGTGCCTATAGGCCCAGCTACTCGGGAGGCTGAGGCAGGAGAATCACATGAACACGGGAGGTGGAGGTTGCCGTGAGCCGAGATCGCGCCACGGCACTCCAGCCTGGTGACAGAGCAAGACTCCATCTCAGAAAAAAATTAAAAAAGAATAAATAAAAGACAACAATCAAAAACCTATAGCTTCATCTGAAAGAAGGCGTTACATCCAGGAAACAAAAACAGGGTGCTTTGAGGAAGGAATGGCTAGGGATGAGAGTTTGAAATAAAATCCTACAGTCCAAAAATACCCAGGGGGTAATGCTGGGCAGGGAATGACCAGAGAAGCAGGAACACAGAGAGGTCCCCGACCTGCAGGCTGCCCTCTCCCCAGAGGAGAGACCAGAGAGGGCAGACCACAAGACAGGGAAACCCACAGCCAACAGCACCCAACGAGGACAAGAGTGTAGCCTCATGAACTGAACTAAACGTGCCCACCCAGCACTGCCCTAAGCCCACTCACGCCACAGAGCAGAGTTGGGAGGGGTGGCATCTGGATCCTGTCGGCCAGCACCCCTGGGGAGCCAGCTGAAGAGGTGACCTTGTCGTGTCCCTCTTCTGACAGCTGAAGAGAAGCGGAGCCATGAACTCCAACAGAACTGAAGCTGGAGCGTTTCAAATATTATTACACAGATGCCGAATCCCATGGAGGATGGTCCCCCCCCACCCGACCCCCTGGAGTGGAGCTCCCTGGCCAAGGGAGACCAGAGTTGGATGACGTCGCTCTTCAGTGCTGAGCTAGGGAAGAACAGAGCCGCCCCTGGTCCCTCAGCACTCAGAGCAGTGAGGGACACAGCAGACGGCCAGCACAAGCAAGGAAAACGAACTCCTCACGCAGACCGCAAGGACAGCCACCCCACAGGGAGAGCAAACAGCCAAGAAGAGCCACCAAGCGTAAGCCTGGTAAGGACAGTTAGCGCCCAGTAGGTCTGCAGACACGCTCCAGACCAGGCAGGAAAGGATAAAGAGGAAAAAGCCTGAGATGCAGAAAGGACAGACAGCTGACCCTGACGACGCAAGGGCTAGGGGCACCAGCCCCACACAGTTGGAAACCCACCTTTAAGCTCTGATCCCCCCAGAAGCTTAACTACTAACAGCTTTCTGCTGACTGGACACCTTATGTGTAACATAAACAGTCAAGTGGCACATATTTTTTATGTTTCATGCTATTATATACTGTATTCTTGCAATACGGTAAGCTACAAATCCCAGGAAGAAAATCCTAAGGAAGAGAAAGCACAGCTCCTCCTCACTGAGTGGAAATGGATCGCCCTGAAGGTCTTCGTCCTCATGGTCTTCACGCTGAGTAGCTGAGGAGGAGGAGGCGAGGTTGGTCTTGCTGTCTCAGGGAGGCACAAGTGAAGGAAAATCCAGGTGTAAGTGACCTGTGCATTTCAAACCCATGCTGTTCAAGGGTCACCCGTACTTTAGACCACAGAGCTCTTATTTATTTTTTTGAGAGAGTTTTGCACTCCTTGCCCAGGCTGGAGTGGGATCTTGGCTCACCGCACCTCCGCCTCCCAGGTTCAAATGATTCTTCTGCCTCAGCCTCCCAAGTAGCTGGGACTACAGGCATGCGCCACCACACCTGGCTAATTTTTGTACTTTTAGTAGAGACAGTCTCTCCATGTTGGTCAGGCTGGTCTCGAACTCCCGACCTCAGGTGATCTGCCCGCCTCGGTCTCCCAAAGTGCTGGGAATACAGGCATGAGCCACCGGGCCGGGCAGAACACTTATTAAGAACAGGAATTCAATGGAACTCGGACTCGAAGGGAAAAGGAAAAAAGAGGACTGCAGAAATAAGGAAGGGAATTTGGGGACCAAAACAACATCATCGCAAGGCTAACATGCGAACAACAAAGTACTGACACAGGAGGCCCAAGAGAATCAAAGACTGTAGTTCTTAAGATGAAATCAAAGCAGCTAGATGGGATGTAATGAATACATAAGACAAACAATGATGACTGCATCTCTGAACTGGGGCATGGAGATTTAAGCCTCCTGAGCTGAGGTGGGCACGCTTTCTATAAAGGGCCAGCGAATAACTTAGGCTCGAAGTCCATACTCACGCCACGACTCTGCCACTCTAGACAAAAGCAGCCCCAGGCTGGGCGTGGTGGCTCACGCCTGTAATCCCAGCACTTTGGGAGGCCAGACCACATGGATCACCTGAGGTGAGGAGTTTGAAACCAGCCTGGCCAATATGGTGAAACCCCGTCTCTACTAAAAATACGAAAATTAGCTGGGTGTGGTGGCAGGCACCTGTAATCCCAGCTACTCAGGAGGCTGAGGGGGGACAATCTCTTGAACCCTGGAGGCCGAGGTTGCAGAGAACCAAGATCACACCATTGCACTCCAGCCTGGGCAACAAGAGCGAAACATCTCAAAAACAAAAACAAAAACAAAACAGCCCCAGACCACACAGAATCCAACGGGTCAGGGTCCCAGAGAATTGTATTATAAATACAGGCAGTGGGCTGGGTCTGACCTGAGGACGATATTTCAGACTCCGGTTCTAGATTTAAAGAGCCCCCAGTAAGTGCCCAGCAATGTGATACAGAAAAAGCCCAAACTGAGACACCTCAGGATGACATTTCATGATATCAGGGATCAAGAAAAGCTTCTAACAGCTTCCAGAGAAAAACAGTTCCCGTGCAAAGGACTGGAAGTAAGAGCGGCACTAGACCTCTCCGAAACGCTGGCAGCAAGAAGACAACGTTGTTATGTGAACATTCTCGGTGATAATTTCCAAGCTAAGATTCCTACAGCCAGCCAGGATATAAGGTAAAGCCACAGCAGAGACACAGTGAGTCCAAAAATTCACCCCGCGTAGCTCAGGAAGTCATTAAAAAGGTGTCCATCCTCTGAAACCAAAACACAGGAGTAAGCTGAAGAGAACAAGGATCAGGGTCCGCCACAGGGGAGAGCAGCGGGCACGCGGTGAGGTCCAGCTCCACAGCACCCAGCGGAGGTGTCAGGGATCCAGGTCCCCGCAAGCTGGGCAAGGGAACCCAAGGCTGTAAGCAGTCAAGGCCCTGAGCCAGCATGAACATCACTGACAGTCGCGATGCTGTCAGCACAGATGACCGAGCCAAATGCGAACGTGCCAGCAATGGGGAGATCTGGGAGGGGACACAGAGAAACACAAGGAAAACAGAACTCGAGTGTCAGCACAAGCTGTCACTCAGAAACACAGCTCTGCTACCAGGCGGGCCCCCTGAGCCCCCTGTCCCTAAGGAGGGAGAAGGTTCACCAGGTGGCCCACTTGGGACGTGCCCACCTAGAGACGCCTCTGTTCTGATATGGTGGGCACCCAGGCCTCCTCTGGGTGAGTCGCTGACCCATCCCTGGGTGTCAAGCCAAGCTTCCGGGTGCTGGGCCCTGGGTGAGCTTCCCCTGGGTGTCCATCCCAAGTGGAATCTTCTGGGTGGCTGCCCCTGGGTGCCAGTCTCTGGTCCACCCGCCCCAGAGCTTCCACCTCACCTCCCACGCCCTCTGCAGGCCCCGGGAGCCCGCCCTGCCGCTGGGTGCCGGTCCCTGGCCACTCCCCTGGGTGCCGGTCCTCTGGGCGCCCTCCCCGCCCGCGCTCACCCATACAGAATGACGTCATAGAGCGTCCGGCCCTGCACGTTCAGGAAGTGGGCGTAGCCCGCACGTGGAGGAGGCGGGGCATCCCCGGCGACGGGACCCGGAAGCGGCAGTTCATTGGTCACCAGCCCTAGCAGGAAGGGCGCCGCGTCGGGGCCGCGCACGCGCAACAGCGCGCGCTCGTCCAGCCGGAAGCAGGCCCAGGCCGCTCCGGCCGTGGGGTCGCCGCTGGGACTGCAGGAGCCCTGGGCCAGGCGGCGCCTCGGCGCCACGCGCAGCCGCCAGCTCCCGGCCGGGCCCCCGCGCCCCGGAGCCGCGCTTCGAAGCAGCGCCGCGGCCGCCATCTTAGACAGGAGTGCAGCGGCGGGAGGGGCGAGTGCTACAGCGTCCCCTGGCGGTGGCCGCCGGAGGGAGGCGGAAAGGGGCGGGCGCGGAACGTGCGTGCCTGGGGGGCGGGGCATCGCTGGTCGGGGCAGACAGAGCGTGCGTGCGTGAAGAGCAGGGCCGCCGGGGCTGGAAGGGGCGAGTCGGGCGAGCGTGCCTGCGGGTTGGGTGGGGCATCTGTGAGGGGCGGAGCATCGTACGCGGGGTGTGTTTCGGGGGCGGGGACTCGGCCTGTCCGTCAGCGCGCAGG
Organism: Cheracebus regulus; assembly: GCA_963574635.1. Lineage (NCBI taxonomy): Eukaryota > Metazoa > Chordata > Mammalia > Primates > Pitheciidae > Cheracebus > Cheracebus regulus. The sequence continues at coordinate 12,701 of CAUYQU010025112.1, forward strand.
CCCCACCCCCCACCCCCGCAGGTAGTGCGGTTTCTGCCCACCTCTTAACCACCTTCCGGTGCACCGTTCGGTGGCATTCCTCGCCTTCACCCACCCGTGTCTGGCACCGCCACGCATCTCCAGAACCTCTTCATCCAACCTGAAACTCCCCGTTAAACACCCACTCCCCAACCTCTGGGTCCCCATTCTACCGTCTGCCTTCCTGAGCGTGCCTCCAGGGTCCTCACAGGAGCGGAATCACATGTGATTTGCCCTTTGCGACAGCTTATTTCACTCAGCATAGTATCCTCAAAGTCTGTCCACGGTCTAGCATGTGTCAGCGTTCTTTTTTTTATTTTTTGTAAAGACAGGATCTGGCTATGTTGCCTAGGCTGACTTCAAGCTCTGGAGTTCAAGCAATCCTCCCGCCTCAGCCTCTGGGTAGCCGGCGTGCTGGAGCACAAAAAGTGTTTGTATTTTTTGTAGAGACAGGTTCTCCTCATGTTGCCCAGGCTGGTCTCGAACTCATGGGGTCAAGTGAGTCCCCCTCTTCGGCCTCCTAAAGTGCTGGGCTGACAGGCGTGAACCACCGTGCCCGGCCACTTCCTCTTTTTATAAAGGTACCTACCAGCTTGCCAGCTGTCCACGTGTGGCTGCCTCTGCCTAATCTGTCTGTGCCATCTTTTCTTCGTTTGCTGGACCATTGGGACGTCAGCTGCAGGTGGCAGGAGGCTCTGTCCCCAAATGTCTCCATGGATAAGGACAGGCACCATCCTGCCCACAGCCCCTCCACACCCCTAATCAATGTGACATAACAAGGCACAATCCTGGTTTCCAGTCACATCCTTGGTAACTGCTGCTTTTTTCAGGCCAGGGTCACCCTCGTCGTGTCTGCAGTCCTCTTTAGTGCAGGACGCCAAGCCCTCCCTGGAGCCCAGCCTGTCCTCCCACAAACATCCTTCCAGTGACTCTCATCGTCTCTTCATAGCTGAACTCACAGAGGACGGTTTAGGCTGGAACCGCACACTGCCGTGATGTGCCATGCCCCCTGCTGAGCAGGCCTGTGCCCTGGCCACTCTCCCTGGTAGTAGGTGACCCATCCGCAAGGTGGCCCCAGCAGCCTTCAGTCCTAGCATCTGACTGCCCTGGTCCAAGCTGTGCCCTCCTTGCAGGCCTCCTGGGGCCCGTGTACCCTGTTGACACATTCCCTTCTCCGTGGCCCTCAAAGCACCAACGAAGACTTCTTCAAAGTGTCTTTATGGCGCAGAGTCCAGACAAGCAGAGGTCTTTGTGTAGCTGTTGAAGAAAAGAATTCCTCATGACGTGTCTTAGTGTCCATGAGGAAGACTCGCCATGGCGCAGCATGTGGTGTGGGCCCTGCCCTGGGGCCTTGGGGGAGATGGGGCTCAACCCCAATAAAGCAGGTGGGGAGTGGAGAAGCCGAGGAGCAGCATGGAGTCCGTGGTTGGGAATGACTAAAAGGAGACATCATGGCTAAAGGGGGTGTCTGGCTAAACCCACCTCACAGGGTCCTTGCTGCAGGCAGGCGGAGTGATCAGACGTCACCAGCGGACAGTGGAAAATGAGGGACCCAATCACATGTCACCAAGCATGAGCAGGTATCTAGGGTGTGGAGTTCTGGCTAAACTGACTCAGCAGGGCTCTTACTAAAACTGGATTTTCTAAGCAAGTGCACAGATGGGCCTAGGAGAAGGTTCCAGATCCAGGCCGGAGTTTGGCCAAGCAGAAAATCCCTGCCATAGCTCCCTGCCTTGTCCCAAGGGCCCGGGCCAGCACCTGGCATGTCTTAGGGGCTCAGGTGACATTAGGCAGTCACTGAATTCCCACAGGCCCTGGACGTGGCCATGGACGTGGGCTGCTGCCAGCCCACTCCCCCCGCGGCAGCGTCCCCGTCCCCATAGCTCCTGCTCGCCCTTCTGAACCCTCCTCACGGCCTTCCCACCTGCCCCAAGCCCTGTGAGATCCTAGGTCCCTTCCTGCCCAACCAAGAGAGAGGTCTGGCATGGTGAGGGGCCTGGAGTAACTCAGCTGGGTCCCCCAGGGTCCCTGGGCCTCAGTCCCCTGCCAGATGCCACTTCCTCTTTGAGACAGGCCAGGCCTAGAATGCCCTTCCTAGCCACTGGCCGCAGCCACCACCCCTTCCTCTGCTGGAGCCTGGCGTTCCTGAGGGTGACCCGGTGCCTCCCGGGCAGCCCTGTGCGGACAGAGCGGAAGCCAGGCAGGATGACACCCAGGGCGGGGGGTGGCGGGGACAACACCCACAGGCGGGAGTCGAGTTCTTCCAGCCTCACGTCAGCCTGGGCCTCAGCCGGCAGAGGAATTTGCTTCCACCCCTGCACAGGCAGCAGGAAAGGCACGCGGCAACCTGGCACCCGGGCCAGGCCCAGCAGCTCCCAATCCATCCTGCCTGGGGGCCCCCACCCCAAAGAAGCCACCACCACCACATGGGGCCACTCCGGGTCAGATGGACTCAGAGGAAACAGAAGAGAGTTTTCAGCTCCAGAGCCGCAGGGGCCACAGCCCAGTGCCACAGCCTGTGAGGACTGGCTCCATGCCACCTCCAAGAAGCCTTCCTGGACCCTCCACACCAGCCTGGCCAGTCCGGGGCTGCTGTTCCCCTTATCAGCAGGCAGGGGACTGGAACCTGGCACCTGGAGGAGGAAACCTGGCCCCCATTTTGGCCTCCAGGACCAGCTGGGGCCAGGGGTCCGAGAACTGGAAAATGCCTGGGCGTGGGGGTCGTCGCCCTGCTTCCCAGGTCCTTCGGGGCCTGGGGGGAGGTGCTTTCCTGTTATTCCCGCCTCAGGGCTTCCTCCTTTCCTAGAGGAAAGAGCACCACTGCCCATTCTGGGGGAGTCTCTGAGCAGCCGGCCCCACCCCACTGCGCCCTCCCAGGAATGGCCGAGAGTTGGCTGAGGCTGTGGAAACGGATGGACGTGAGACGCGGAGGGCCAGCCCGCCAGCCTGCGCCACCCCGGCCAGGCTCTGTCCTGCAGTGCACAGGGCTGGGCCCACCAGTGACTGCCCCCCGCCAGCACCACCAGCCGGCCCGAGAGCTGGGAAGATGCAGGACAGAGGAGGGGGCTGCAGTGTCAGCAGTGTCAGCCTCAGCTCATCACCGCCATGGCCACCCAGGTGGCTGCGGAAACCGAGACTTGGGTTTTTACAAGTGACTGTGAAGCGCCAGGAGTGTGGGACGCGGTCAGCCTCTGGGAGCCCACAGACTGGAGCCGCTAAGATGCCGCATCCCGCTGTGGTGGGACACGCCAGCCCTGCTTGGTGGCTCGGGGCTCAGGCATGACATTGTGGGAACGTCCAGATTATCGAGGACTTGGTCTTAGAGGGGAACTAGCAGATGGCGGGAGGCAGGGGCTTGCATGGCCTCTCCTGGCCAGGGCCGTCCCACTGGGAGGGTGTGGCAGCACAGCCTAAGCCCACCAGCAGATGTTCACAGATCCGACGTGGCCCACCTATCCCCAAGTCTCCAAGAAGGGAGGTCTGTCCTCCGGTCCTGTCTCCCCTTCTCTTGCGACAGTCCAGCTTCCCATTGGGTATCTACCCTCTAATATGGGCAGAGTTGTCCCCTCAAAACTCTGTGTAGAAGCCCTAACCTCCAGGAACTTCAGAATGCAGCTATAATTGGAGACAAAGCCTTTAAAGAGGTGATTAAGTTAAAATGAGTTCATTGGGGTGGGCCCTAATCCACGGCGGCTGGTGTCCTTAAAAGAAGAGGAGATTAGGACACAGATGCACAGAGGGACAGCCCTGTGAGGACACAGGGAGGAGACGGCGTCCACGGGCCCAGGAGGGAGGCCCTGGAGGAATCCGCCCTGCCCACGCTTCAGTCTTGGCCTTCCCTTCTAGGACTGCGAGGCGACCAGCGTCTGCTGTTTAAGGCTCGCAGTGCGCAGTGCTGCGTCTCTGCGGTCCCAGCGGACACACCCTCCAAGTTAGGGATCACTTCCAGCTGTCCTCGCAGCTCGGTGCCCTCTTAACAGCTCTGGTGAGGGATGCATGTACCAGTCAGGGTTCTCCAGAGAAACACAATATACTATATACTACTTTTATATCTATATCTAGATACATAGCCAAAGGCTGAAGTTCCCCAAAGCAGCAGCAGTTCTGCTTTCAGTCTGCCTGTGATCTGCCATGGCTGCTTCCGTTAATTTTGAGACAAGGTCTTGCTCTGTTACCCCAGCTGGAGTGCAGTGGTGCAAGCACAGCTCACTGCAGCCTCGACCTCCCCGGCTCAAGTGATCCTCCCACCCCAGCCTCCTAAGTAGCTGGGCCCACAGGTGCATGGCCCTGCGCCCCGCTGACTTTTAGATGTTTTGTAGACATGCGATCTTGTGTTGCTCAGGCTGCTCTTGAACTCCTGGGCTCAACTGATGCTCTCACCTCAGCTTCCCAAAGTGCTGGGATTACAGACGTGAGACAATGCCTGGCCTGTGATGGTTCACTTTGTGTCCACTTGACTGGGCCACAGGGTGCCCAGATAGGGGCACACATTATTCTAGGCATGTCTGTGAGGGCATTTCCAGATGAGACTAACACTTGAACGGGTGGACCGAGGAAAGCAGATTGGCCTCCCTATGCGGGTGGCCTTGTCTGATCAGGCGTAGGCCTGGACAGAACCAAGGTGGAGGAAGGGTGAGCCCTGCCCAGGTGTCCAGCATTGGGCACCACGGCCCCCACCACAGAGACCTGGTCTCCCCCATGGTGGCACCGTCAGCAGCACAGCCCGCCCTCCCTGCGCTGGAGAGGCTCCTGGGGCGTCCCCGCTGCAGTGGACCCTGCTGGGGTTGGTGCTTGCTTTCTTCCCTGAGGCTGCACTTTCAGCATTACCATCCATGCCTCTACGCGTTGGGGCTCACCTGGGGCCGGAGGTCAGCCAGGCAAGCCCCAGAAAGGAGACGGGCTCAGCTTGCAGTTGGCATCTGCCAGGAGTCGGGCTTAGGTGAGACGCAGGGCTCAGCCCAGGCTTGGGTCTTGGCTGGGGGACACCATGGAGAGGGCTGTGCAGCCCAGGAGGGGTGACCGGCCAAGCTGCATCAGGTTTAAGGGAGGCTGAGAGGGAGCCAGTCACCTGGAGTGTTCCAGGGCTCCTGAGCCCTCTCTGCCCCTCACCAAAGCCACCCCTGCAGGCTCTGACCAACGTCCTGGTCACAACAGGGCCCGAGACAGCCACCCTCTGTCCACTGAGCTGTGGCCTGACCTGGGGCTCTGAGCTGTCCATTCTCACCATCGGTACGCTCCGTCCAGCCCCACCTGCCCCTGCCCCCAGCACGCCGCCTGCACTGAGCAGCCCCCGAGTGTGTCGTGACAAGCTGCGGGGGCTCTTCTGTGGCTGTACTCCCCTGCTTGTCCCTGGGGAGGGGTCTCCTCTCCCAGCCAGCCTGGAGCTAAGCCATGTCTCCCCATGTGGTAGCCATACACACACCCCCATCATACACATGTATGCATGCTCCCGCACATGCATGCAATGCACATACATGTGGATGCAGTCATACACAGCCACACGTGCAGATGCATACACATGCACACACAAGATTATAAACAAAAGTTAGTTTTATTTTACTCCCTTTCTTCCGGAGGCTGGGTCTGAATTAGGGAGGAGGGCAGAGAGGCCATGGGCAGGAAGCCCGGAGCCCCCTTCCCTCAGCATGACCAAACCCCCAGGCCCCAACCAAGTACTGGGTCCAAGCTGCAAGGCATGGCCAGCATCTTTGCAGAGCTCCAGGTCTCCCAGAGGAAGGGAAGGCCAGCAGGGCAGAAGCTCAGAGGGTGTGGCCCTGTCCACCCCAGGCTCCCAGCTCCCAGTGGGTCTGTTTGGGGCTGGGAGGGGGAGGGCTCAAGAAGGAGCCCCATTGGCAGTTACAGGGAATGGGGACAAGCAGCCCCACACAGCAACTGATGCCCATGCCGGGCACCCTGGGGCCTGCTTGGTTGCTGCAAGGGAAGCTGGCATCCCAGAGGACTCATTCCAGCTCAGGATAGGGGTGGAGGAGTCAGAGCCCCAGGCCCCTGGGGTTCAGACCACAGCAGAGGGCCCTTCCTGCCTCCTAGGCCCCCTCTCCACCCCACCGTGGCCCCAGCGGTGGCCAAGCAGGGCACTGCTCCGCCACTTTCAGCCCCTTCCCTGAGCAGCCTGGCTGGCCCTCTGGGCAGGGTCTGCCTGAGGCCACCGGCTAAGGAGCAGGCTGAGTTGAAGGGGTCACAGGTTTCCACGGGAGCCCCACAACCCTCCTCCTCCCCCACCAGCTCGCAAGCCAGCGCCCTCAGATCCACACGGTGGTCTTCCCGTCCCGGCTGCTGGCGCTGCCCTTCTCGGAGCCCGCCCTGGGCTTGGCTCCTGGGCGTTCCTGGGCGCCGGGCCGGCCCTGCTCCCCGACGGTGCCCGCAGAGGTAGCACTGCCAGTTCCGGACGCGGGGGCGCCTGCCCTGGGGGGCGCCCGGGAGGCCGCAGGGAGGCCGGCACATGTCGAAGTGTCCCGGTCGCGGTCCCCGGTCGCCGCCCCGTCGCGCAGCGCCTGCAGGGCCAGGTTTGCCAGGTTCTGGTCGTGCGCCCGAGCGCGCTCGGCCGCCCGCACCACCAGGCTGTAGTCTGGCGGGCAGGCCAAGCCGGCGGCCGCGGCCGGGAAGGCGCAGGGCGGGGGCCGCGGCGCGGGGGCGGGCGC
>CAUYQU010025113.1:0-65219 GCA_963574635.1 Cheracebus regulus
CACCTGGCCTATTTTTATTTTTTTTCGAAACAGAGTCTCATCCTGTTGCCTAGGCTGGAATGCAGTGGTGTGATCTCAGCTCACTGCAACCTCCGCCTCCCAGGTTCAAGTGATTCTCGGGCCTCAGCCGCCAGAGTAGCTGAAATTATAGGCATGTGCCACCATGCCCGGCTAGGTTTTGTATTTTTGGTAGCAACAGGGTTTCACCATGTTAGCCAGGCTAATCTCTAACTCCTGGCCTCAAATGATCTGCCCACCTCGGCCTTCCAGAGTGCTAGGATTAAAGCATGAGCCACCACGCCCAGCCCCATAAAGAACGATTACTAATTTCAGGAACACTTTGTTTTGATACAAAAACTTGGATTTTCAAAAATGAAATTGTGACATTTTAGAAAAACAAGTTATTTAATATACAGAAAGGACTGATATTATGATTCACCTAAATGCACCAAATCACAAAGTCTCTTAACTGCTGTTCCTTCCCCAGCAACTCTCTTAACTCCTTCTGTTATAAATACGTTTCTGCCTGCTCTGAATGTGTGGCTAGGAGGCTACTCACCAATAAATCCTGAACTCCTCCTCTCATGAGGATCAGTAAGGAGAGAGGGGACATGGGTACACAGGCAGCAGACATTAATATGACCATAAGGAAATACTATGAACAGCTTCACGCCCACGAATTCAACAACATAGATAAAATGGCCAAATTCCTTACACAATGCAAACTTTCAGAGACAGAAAAGAAGAAACAGACTATCTGAATAGCTCTACAGTAAACAAAATTGCAGGCCAGACAGCTTCACTAGTGAATTCTATCAAACATTTCAGGAGAAACAATATCAATTTTCTACAAACTCTTGCAGAAGAGAAGGGCCAGCAAACAACTCAGAAAAAAAAAAAATTACAAGGAACCAAAACAGACCAACACACCTCATGAACACAGACAGAAAAATCATTAACAGAAATTTTTTTTTTTTTGAGATGGAGTCTCATTCTGTCACCCAGGCTGGAGTGCAGTGGCATGATCTCAGCTCACTGTAACCTCCACCTGCTGGGTTCAAGCAATTCTCCAGACTCAGCCTCCCAAGTAGCTGGGATAACAGGCACGTGCCACCATACTCATCTAATATTTGTATTTTTTAGTAGAGATGGGGTTTCACCATGTTGGCCAGGCTGGTCTCAAACCCCTGACCTCAGGAGATCTGCCCGCTTCAGCCTCCCAAAGTGCTGAGAGTACAGGCCTGAGCCACTGCACTGGGCCATTAACAAAATTTTTAGCAAATTAAATTAAACAATATCCAAAAAGGATAACACATTAAGACCAAATGGAGTTTATCCTTGGAATTCAAGATTGGTTGAACACTGGAAAATCGTTACATATAATTCACCTTATTAACAGACATGAAAATGAGGAATACAGGAGAATGTCTTCTAATAAATCTAATAAAAGGCATCTGTAAAAAAAAACTAAAGTTTTTCATATTCTTTATCTCACTTTACAGTTAAAACTCATCAAACAGTATTCTTCAAACATGTGAAGTTTACTGTACATAAATTGTATTTCAATGAAGCATTTTTTTAAAAAAAAGAACAATTGAAAAAATGAAAGAAAAGGAAAAAAACAACCTAGTACCACTTCTAATAGTATTAAAATATGTGAAATATATTAGGGTAAATTTAACAAAGTGTATTAAAAAAATCTATAAACTGACAACTATGAGATGTTGTTAGAAAAACACCAGTCTGTGTCTGGTGGGAGAACCATAAATAAAAAGAGAGATACTATATTTGGAAGAATCCTTACTGCTAAAATAATAATTCTCCCCCAAATCCATCTATAGATGCAACACAATCTCAATCAAGATCCCAGAAACAATTTTTGTTTTTAAAAAAGGCCAATTCTAAAATATATGAAAATGAAAAAAACAAAGAACTAGAATACAAAATTGCCAAACGATTTGGAGGAAAAAACACACAATGTTGGAAGACTTTTATTACCTAGCTTCAAGGTTTACAATAAAGCTACAATAATCGAGACAGTGTGGTATGAGTATTTCTGGTGAAACTGAAGAAAGTCCAGAAATTCACCCATACATAAATAGTCAACTGACTTTTGACAAAGATACCAAGATAATGCAATGGGGGGGAAACAACAAACAGTCCTTGGAACAAATGGTGCTGAAGAACTGGATGTCAGTATGAAAAAGACTAAACTCTACCCCTTATGTCACACCAAATACAAGAATTATCTTAAATAGATCAGACTAAACATAAAAGATAAAACTGTAAGGCATCTCAGTGAAAACTCAGGCAAAAATATTATGACTCTGGAGGTAGCAAAGACTTCTTAGGACAGCAGAAGTACTAATCTATAAGAAAAAAATTAATAAATTAAACTTTTTAAAAGAAATCTTTAAGAAAATCAGAAGAAAGTATCTTCAATACGTATTTCATGACACAGCACTTGTAACAATACACTGAATACCAAAAATGTGAAGACAAACAACCTAATAAAAAATGAGTAAAGTAATTACAGACATTTCACACAAAAAAGAAAGAATGGCCAATAAGCACATAAAATACGCTAATGTCATGAGTCATCGGGTTCATGCAAATTAAAGTAACAGTGAGATGCCCTGATACATCCAACAGAATGATTAAAATTTAAATGATTCATCATATCAATGCTTGGCAAAACTGGAGAGCAACTAGAATCCTCCCGCTTTCCTGGTGGTAGGGCACAGTTTGGCAGTTTTTTATAAAGCTAAATGTACACTTACCATGGGATCCAGTAATGCCACTCCTGGCTATTTACCTATCAGACATCACTGCATGTGTCCACACAAAAACAACGGCAGCTTTCTTCCTAACAGCCCAAGACTGGGCACCGCATAAGTGGCCATTAGAAAGCACATGGATAAACAGATCGTGATATGTTCACACTATAGAATATTTTTCAGCAATCAAAACAAACTACCAAAAAACAAACTACCCACACACGTAACTCAGGTTAATCTCAAAAAATGCCATGCAAAAGAAGCTAACACAAAAGGCATGCTGTGTGACTCCGTTTCAATGAAATTCTAGAACCGGCAAAAGGAATCTGCAGGGCCAGGAAGCAGATGAGTGGTTGCCTGGGTCTGTGTCCCGAGGGACGACTGACAGCAGAGGCTGTGAGGCTGTGAGTGAATTCGGGGTGGGGGCATGTCCTCTGTCTTCATGGACTGGGATTCTGTGGGCTGAAGAAGCACATCAGAGGTAGAAAACCAAGAATCAGAGGGAAACCCTAACTGGTCAAGGTCAAGTAAAACTCAACAGGAAACACTATATATTCTAACTGAAAATACTAGATCTAGGTAAATAGAATTTTAAGAGATTTTGCTGCACAACAGCATTAAAGTTAGGTAACAACAGCATCAGACTAGTTGAACATATTAAGAGCTAATTCTGTTTTTCATAAGGAAGACAGCAGGATTCCTAATCACAGGCTCTAATAAATTGTGTTCTTTTCATTACCATAAAGCTGCGTTACATCTTGATATTCATGAATGAGTCTTTCTTCTATCAAAGGAAAGGAATAAAAACAAAGGGGAAAGAAAAGGAAGGCTGAACTTATCAGTATGGTCTCCTTTTAAAATAAAAATAAAAAGACCAGGCACCGTGGCTCACGCCTGTAATCCCAGCACTTTGGGAGGCCAAGGCGGGAGGATCAGCTGAGGTCAGGAGTTCGAGACCAACCTAGCCAACATGATGAAACCCCGTCTCTACTAAAAATACAAAAAATTAGCTGGGCACAGTGGTAGGCACCTGTAATCCCAGCTACTTGGGAGGCTGAGGCAGGAGAACTGCTTGAACCCAGGACGCTGAGGTTCTAGAAAGCCAAGACCATGCCATTGCATAAAACTCCAACTCAAAAAAAAAAAAGCAACTCAAAAAAAAAAAAGCAGACTTTTTGCTCACTTTATGAAATGTAGAGAGGTGAAGGGCCCACAGGCTAGGAAGGTCAAAAGCAAATTTCTCCTAAATCACTGCGGGGATGGGCAAATTTAAGATGTAGGGGACAAAAGAGGCTCCAGCACCACCTCTAAGTGGAGAAGCATCACCTAAGAACCACACAGGCCTCTCCACATGGAATGAAAGATGACCCAGCCAGCCGCCAGCTGCCCCTCAGAACACCTAAGGCTCTGCAGATGTCCAGAGTGACAGATGGGCTCCTGATCACAGGGACAGCAGGCTCTGCAGAGGAGCAGTGGGACGTTTCAGACTGAGAGGGCAGTTCACAGACCTCTGCATTCCCCAAGGAGACACTGGGAGAGGGGCAGCCGGAGAAAAGGGGAGGTGGGAATCATCCCGTGTGCATGCTGTCAGCTGTGAGATGCCACGTGTCCAGCAACTGAGAGAACAGACATTCAACATTCACCTCCATCTTTTTACACTTTGACTCAATTATACGCATCTCTCAGCCATGATTTCATTTAAATAAAAAGCCAACCTTGATTAAGGCATCGGAACTATAACACGAGATCTGGTGGGTAGAGTGGAGACAGCAGCTTTCGGGGTGCTGCAAACTCGAACTCCCAAGACTCAGCCTTTCCCACGGAACCCCCATCATTGGTAACAGCCCAAACCATTCCAGAATGCATTTGAGACTGTGCCCTGACCCAGCCAGCTGGGATGAAACTGTAGCCCATGAGTCAAATGGTGGTGGAGGGCAGCGGGATGGGGGATCCTACAGGAAAAAGGAGGATGAAAATATGCTCCTTGAAATGGCAGGGGGCAGACAGATAAAAAAACAGATGAACATCAAAACACATGAGCTGAAAGAGATAAACTGGAGCATTTCAACCATAAGAACTTTAACGCTTTCTTCTCTCTCAGGATATTTCATATTACATATGAGAAAACAAAGGCCCAAAGAGATCAAGGGATTGTCCCAACCCCACGGCCACGGGTGGCAGAAACCACTGTTCCACCTGGCCTCTTGTAACCAGTCCACGGCTCTTTACACTACTCCAAACCAGTGACCAGCAGCATCCCCTTTCCCTCAGGAAAATACTGTTGAATCATGACTCTTGTAAGATGTCTAAAAAGACATAAAACTGCCTTCATACTCTGAAGTTCCATTATATCTTTAATGTAAAAAAGCTAAAGATTCCAGGATTTTTAAAAATACTTTCTGTCCTCCAGTTTGGAGCACCCTAAACCCATGCCTCTCAACCTCTCCTGGGGACACAACTCACCACCAGGGGTCTTGTTAAAGGCAGATTCTGACTCCCTCAATCTGGGAACGGCCTGATCATCTGCATTCTAACACGCTCCCAGGTGACGTCAACACTGCTGGCCATGGCCCAGGCCCTAAGCCACAGACTGGTACACCAAGGGAAGGGTATTTCCAATGTAGAAGGGACGAGCAATGATGCTCCTTAAGGAAATAATACGAATGCTGCTGCCCCCCCGCTTCCCACCCACAGACTCAACGGGCACTGAAGGCCTTCAACAGAGGCTGACTTGAAATCACCAGCAAAGCCCTCAAGAAGGGAGATAGCACGATAAGAACAACGCCCCAAATGCTGCACTTGGCATCCGGCTGACATTCACTCTGTCAAGTTCAACAAGACCTAAAATGACCTGGGAACAGTGAGGGTTCAATCTGCACAGGTTCACCCATATCGTCAACCATCCATGGCAGGGGAGATCTGGGCAGCCCAAATCTGGCCCAAAGCCTATTTTTGTCAATAACGTTTTATTGGGACACAGCCATGTCATTCATTTATGTATCACCTATGGCTGTGTTCACACTCCAGCAGCTGGGATGAGTGTCGCAACAAAGCCCAAAGCCTACAATATGTACTCTCTGCTCCGTTAGAGAAAGGCTTGCTTATCTCTTTCTGGGTCTTTAGGGGACAAAACCCCAAAAAGGAAAACCTGAAGACAGAGGATACAATGCTAACACAGAAGAAGCATTTAACACAGGGGAGCATAAATTCTGAGGCAGAAGAGATGTCCATGTCAAGGCAAGCCGGGTGACCGCTGAAACCCCAGGGACTCTGTTAGCCATGAGAGGCCAGCTCACTTTGTTAAGAGTGACCACGCTCCTTTCAGAATGCAGATTCTGCGCTGCAGGGAGACCAAGGGGGCCTGGTCCATCTGTGTCTGACCCAGCAACCTCCACAGCTCTGTCCGTTCCTTCTACACACCTGCTTCGCCACCCTTCCTTTCACTGGCCCCTCTCATCATATGGCCCGCCAATGAAGAGGCCTGAAGTGAGGCTCCTGAGTTATCTGGCTGCCATCATCTCAGAAAAGGCCTCTGGGCTCTGCTGCCAAAGAAGAAAAGCCTCGTGGGCTCCTAACAGGAGGCCTAGGATTGAAGTTCCAACCACGAGGGGAAGGGAGGGCCGCGGGCTGATCTCCAGGGAGGGGAGGCTGAAAGGCTGGCCGTCTCTCTGCCCCTGGCTCCCGGGCAGATGGCTCCACCACTGTGCATGTGGGTACAGGCGGAGGGGCGGATGGCACCAGGCTCTGGGTAACATATGTCAGTGTGCTAATGGAAGCAAATTAAACAGCATGGTTGGTCTCACACACCAGCTTCGCAGGGCTGGGGCTGCCATGGAGAATGGATGAGATCCAGACTCCACGAGGATGTGATATAGAGCTGTCTGGACACAGGGAATGAACACAGACTGCACTGGTGAAGGGTCGGGGCAGGGACTCTGCCCCACCGCTTGCCGGGCACCGCCTTGACGACAGTTTAGTGCTACCTTATCTCTCTCTAAAAATGAGGATGATCAGAGGCTGGTCGGTAATGTTTTTAAATGTCATTATATGAAGAATTTAGCACAGTCCTTAGCTCGTAAGAAGCCCCCAAAAAATTCGACTACTACAGTCATTATCAATATAATTATTATCTGGAAAAGAAGCTTTTAAAGGATGATCTCCACCTGAAAGCGTGATTACGAGGATTAGCTAACGACAATCTGTGACTCTGCCTACTCCCCAGCATCACACATAGTAAGTGCTCAGAAACTGCAGCTGTTCCCCACCCCAAAGAAACTGAATCTAGTCTCCCCTACATGCTTCACGGAATGCCAGTAAACTTTCCAAACAAGTCACTCGAATTCTTATAAATAATAATGTCTCCAGAGTAGATACGATCATTTCACAGGTGAGAAAGCTAACTCTCAGGACTCAAGGACACGAACCTAACATATGACAGCCTGAGGCCTTCTCAGTAAACAGCTGCCCCCAAGAATATCAGCAACTTTAGGAATTGTCAGCTCAATGATCTTTGCTTCAAAAAAGCAAAAAGACTACCTTCTCACTTTACCACTTCTACATGAACATGTGAGTTCTCCAGAAAGAGCTTTTACCACTTCTACGTGAACATGTGAGTTCTCCAGAAAGAACGAATCCAAAGGGACCCATTTCTATAGAGAACATTTTCTTTGTAATGCCTAAAACTCAATGTAACCTACCATTAAAAGACGGTTTTTACATACACCTTTGGTTTTCCAGCTAAGGAATGTTAATCTGCTCCCCAGAATAAGGACTTAGAAGTTACAAGATAAACTAAATAATACTGAACACCATCACGATGAACCTTCTAAAATAAAACAAACACCTCCAACGGGGGGTCTGCATCACTCTCGGTTTCCCTTCTCCCACCTTCTGCCCACTCCCTCCCCGACTCTATGGTCTGGAAAACGGCTCTTCTCTGAGTCACTTCCTAACAACCCTGTTGCCAAGTCCAGCTATCAAGGCTCAGTCCTCACTTCCCCCAGACCCAAGGCTCAGTCCTTATTCCCTGCCCCAGCCCCCAACCAACCGGCAGCAAGTGACACAGTGTACCTAAGGCCCATTCTTCTGGAGACGGTTCCTTTGGTTTTGTCACCTACCTGGCTGGTCTCTGCTGGCTCCCCTCCTCTCCCCAACCTCTGAAGGAGTTTGGTCTAGAGACTCTTTTCCTCTCCGAATTCTATCCACTCCCAAGGTGATTTCCTCCAATCCATGATGTTTTATCTTCCGTCTGGCCCTCTACCCTCAACTCTAAACTACTTCCAACTGCCTCCTGTGAGGAGGCTGAGCTCAATCTCATCCTACAGGGGGTCACCGAGGTGATGAAAAATAATGAAAATGCACCGCCGAGGAAGCCAGTGCTGATGGATTTTGAAAGACAGGACATCAGCATAAATTCAGTTATGCAAACTGAGGATCTGCTCTTTACTAACAAGCGGCAGGAAAATGTGTAAGAACTGCAGGCTCGCTTCCACGGAAGTGGAGCTGCACACACACTGCGGCTGCAGCCTCCTGCCAGCCCTGCGTGCACTTGGATGCTTGTTCTCCTGGACCGCAGCACTGGTCGCTCCTATGTTGGGAACTGCTCATCTTCTCTGGAGTCTCCTGCTTTCTGCTTTTCCTCCTCAGCACTTGTTTGTTGTTGTTGTTTGTTGTTGTTGTTGTTGCTGTTGTTGTTGTTTTGAGACAGAGTCTTGCTTTGTTGCCCCCACTGAAGTGCAGTGGCCTGATCTTGGCTCACTGCACCTCAGCCTCCCAGGTTCAAGCAATTCTCCTGCCTCAGCCTTCAGAGTAGCTGGGACCAACTAATTTTTGTGTTTTTAGTAGAGACAGGGTTTCACCATGTTGGCCAGGCTGGTCTTGAACTTCTGCCTGCCTCAGCCACCCAAAGTGCTGGAATTACAGGCATGATCCACCGCACCTGGCCCTCACTTCTCAATGTCTCTTTTTGGCCCTCAAATTTAGCATACCCAAAATGAGCTTTGGATTCCCCTTGCTATAACCCACTCCTCCCATAGTCTTCCCATCCCAGTAACAGCATCTCTAGTCTTCTGGTTACTCAGGCCAAAATCCTTAACATCATCCTTAAAACTTCTTTTTCTCTTCCTGTCATCTAACCCATTTAAACTCTCCTTTCAAAATACGTGCTGGACCTAACCACTCCTCACCTTCCTCATCATTTCCAACCAGGCCCAGCCCTTATCATAGTGCTCTTGGAAAAGCCTCCCAACTGGCCAGGCACAGTAGGCTCACACCTGTAATCCCAACACTTTGTTAGGTCAAGGCAGGTGGATCATCAGAGGTCAGGAGTTCAAGACCAGCCTGGCCAACATGATGAAACCCCTCTACTAAAAATACAAAAAATTAGCCAGGCATGGTGGTGGGTGCCTGTAATCCCAGCTATTCAGGAGGCTGAGGCAGGAGAATTGCTTGAACCCAGGAGGCAGAGGTTGCAGTGAGCCAAGATTGCACCATTGCACTCCAGCCTGGGTGACAAGAGCAAAACTTTGTCTCAGAAGAAAATAAAAAAAGCCTCCCAACCCACCTCTCTCCTCCTACCTTTCACCCTACGCTGCGTTCTACCTTCCACTCTCAAATGTTTACTTTTTTTTTGTTGAGACAAGGGTCTCGCTCTGTCACCCAGGCTGGAGTGCAATGGCACCATCCTGGCTCACTGCAACCTCTGCCTCCCAGGTTCCAGCGATTCTCCTGCCTCAGCCTCTGGAATAGATGGGATTACAGGTGTGCACCACCACGCCCAGCTAATTTTTTATTTTCAGTAGAGACAGGGTCTCACCATGTTGGCCAGGATGGTCTTGATCTCTTGCCCTCGTGATCTGCCCGCCTCAGCCTCCCAAAGTGCTGGGATTACAGGTGTAAGCCACCCCACCTGGCCATTTATATTTGATTTGAAGGAGTTCTCACTGAGAAAAGTCAATTGATTCTATTTTTATTCGTTGCAGATTATAGGAACATATTTTGATGCGATGTAATTCTAGATAACCTAAGAGAAACTCCATTAAAATGTTTATTCTGAAAACTACAAAAAAAAAAAATTTTCAGAAAAAAATTTATACCTACAGAGAGAGAAAGAGAAAGTGCAAATGGGGTACAATGTTTGGGGAATCTAAGGGAAGAGCAGACAGGAATTCTTTGTACTATTTTTGTAACTTTTCCATAAGTCTGGATTATTTCAAATTCAAGAGTTAAACAAAGAAAAAGAAAAAAAAAACACTATCTCCCTTTGTGAACCCATGCTGTCTTTCCCCTGGCAACTTAAGAATGCTCTCAACTAAGCACATCTATTTTCTCATGAACACTAAAAGAACCCTTTCCTAGTTTTGCCTTTCTGTGTTTGGCAGTAGTAGTAGTAGGGGTAGGGTGTGTGTGTGTGTGTGTGTGTGTGTGTGTGTGTGTGTGTGTGTGTGTGTGTGTGTGTGTGTAATACATACCCCACAGCCTGTCCTTAACCGAGTTCTTGATTGAATGGGAAAAATACATATCTAAGCAGAGAATTTCAAATAATAGGATGACTATTTTGATAGATGAATGTGCTGGTATGAAACATGCTGCTAAGACACGTGACCTCCTAGATGGGGCACCGAATGAACTAAGTTGGCACCTACAGGCACCCCCACTGACATCCTCACAAACTTTTATAGTTATATGCATTTGCTTCCCCCAGGACCCCTGTTTCCTAAGGCCTAACAAGTTCCTATTACAACTGGCACACGTATGCCATTCAAGAAGCAGTGGCTGAGTGAATGATGAGGTTAAGAACCGTTTGTCAGCCAATGCTCAATAATACAACATGCACTGGCATGCCAATTATATTTTTGTTGAAAGCAAAGGCAGGATCACAAATTCGCTTTCCCCGAGGAAGGAAGGCCTCAGAAACTTCTTCTCCCTACTAAAGCATATTATGAGAAGCTCCCCTTATACAGAAGAAACCCTCACCATTCATAATTAATGGCGTATAAACCTAATAAGCCTCCACCGCTCCTCACATCTTTTCCATCCCAAGGGCTAGATGCAGGAGGTTCTGAAAACCCTAGGAATTGTGAAGGTGACTCTCAGTTCTGATAGTCTTGAACCCTACAGGAGCGGAGGTTAGAGAGCAAAAGAATAACAAAGGGAAGCATCAGCAGGCTTCAAGTATGTTTGAACCAGAGATGGCAAGTAGGCTTCAACCAACTGAAAACACCAAAGATTCACAGTGGCCATCTGAGGGGTTGTGCTGTTTTTTTTTTTAAAAAAAAAAAAAAAAAAAAGAAGGGGTCAACAATCCACCAGGTCTGATTGAGAAGTATATCAGTGACTACCACCCCATATAGCAAAAGTACTCAGGTGTTTTGGTTACTCACAGCTTCAACAGTATGCAAATGCATATGCTTCCCTAAGACTAAGCCACAGAAATTCCCCCAGCAACTCTCCCAGGAGAACATCTAACATATATTTGGCTAGAAATACAGTTGTCTTTAACAAGTTAACGCTGAATAAATCCTGACTTATTAGAGCCTGCAAGAATGACATTCTCAATGATAACAGTTATCACTAAAATCTCCAAAAATCTGCACTCCTACAAGGAAGATGTGACAGAGCAGGCTACACGTCCAGAATGCTTCCCAGACTGCCTGTTACAGAATACAAGGAATGACACCCCCTCTAAGAACATCTTTGTTCAAATTTAGCCGATTGTTCCTTTGTGTGCATCTCTGTGCTAAAATGGCCATTCTTTCCCCCAGCCTGAAGTTGTAGGTTAAGATAACTGAGACTCAAATGAAGCCAGAAACGTGCAGATGTGAGGAAACCAACACCAATGCAATTGGCTGGAGAGTGTGGTCAGGAGGATGGCGTGTCCCAGGAAGCAATGACTTCATCTCTGCCCATGAAGCAGGCAGCTGTCACTGTCCCCCAGGCCCACGCCGGTGACTCTAAGTAGGTTCTAACCAAACTACTTCTAATAGTAAATGTAAATACACCACACAATTGGCTTCTGAAAGAATACCTTGCAACTGACAAAAACTATAAGCATAACTTTTAAAAACTGTACAACAAAATGAAAAAATAAAAGAAAAAAAAACCTGTACAACTAAAAACCCTGGAAATGGATAAACATTGTCACATTTTGACTCAAATACTGTTACATGGTAGCACTGCTACCATTCACTGAAACAAAAGAATGAATGAGGAATAAATTTATTCAGGAATCAAAGGAAGCATGACTAATAATTTAAAGAAATAGGTCAAGAAACTGCTAGGTTCAAATGCCACAATGAAACATCGTCAGGGCCTTAGGGAAATTCTCTTCTCTGGTCCTGTTTCTATGTTCATCCAAAAACAGCTTTGAACTAGGTCATCTGTGGCTTTCCAATGCCTTCATTCTGCGATTCTGGCCCAGAGTTTAGGACTGCTCTCCCGCTTGATATATGAAAGCACTTTCTATGTATAATAGCAAGAGTACAATTCATATAGTAGCAGTTTGGGGCCTACTATGTGAAGAAGATAATCATGCAACTTTAAACAGGATCACAAGGCATACTCTAAATAAGGATAACATATAAGATGTGGCCATATGCCTATGCGTGCCTCGCAGGGAGATGGGGAACTCTCATTTAATAAAGCCAGGGTTGCCTGCTGCACCTTAACATTCTCACTCCACATCAAGTTCAGGACTTCCTTCTGATACCAAATCACAGGGATCACATACTTTTCCATACTTTCCACCCAGGATTAAAATACGCAGAGCACCGTGATAAAGACCCCTCCGTCGCCAGCACGTTGGCTCCAATTTTGCAGAATTACATACTTTTGGTGCTAAATGATCCCCAGGCTGCAGCAGCAAGCAAGACCAGTCTCCATGGGGACAGCAGGCCCTGCCACAGCACCACTCCTGTCACCACAGTCTGAGGCAGCTGCAGAGAAGCTGGGGCTGGGGCCATTCACTCTGTGAGAGAACGACGCAGAAGGGAAAAGGTAGGGAACAGGGCAGGTGTGCTGCCAGGGAAGGAGCTGTGCAGAGAACAGAAAGGAATGCATCTCCCTGCACGCACACTCGGATTTTATGAAGATGTGGGCAGGGGGCTGAACTGGATGCACGAGAACACTCCTCCAAGTTATTTTGCTGGTTTTCTACATATTGATATAAAATTGCTTCAATAAACATCTTTGATGGTCAGCATCATGTCTACATTATCATCTGAAAACCAACTTCTGTTCTAAGGTTCACATCTTTGTATCTAGTCCCAGGGATTTTATAGTGGAACGTACCCCTCATTCACATCAACAATACACACAGCTACCATTAAAGAAATGCGTCCTTTGCTTATATAATTTTTTAAAAACCCTGGTTTGAAATACAACAGAGAAGACAACTTTTTGATAGCTCTGCTTTTGAACTGCGGGTGAAGCAAATAAGCTGCCATGATTTCTAACGAGGCAGCAACCCATCTTTCCTGACGGCAATAGGAGCGATCTTTCTGAGCCTGGGATGAAAAGGAACCCAGCTGGTTAGGGGACAGAGAGTAATCAGCTCTCAGAGGGCTTCCCGGGTCCCAAATCCCATGTGATAGGTGGAAGTAAAAAGCTATCAATGACCAAGCATCTGAACTCTTATCCCACCTCGCCATCTGCTTCTCCTGCCATGCGAATTTAAAATTAATAAGCCCGCTATTAGAGAACAGAGTTGGTGCTGCATCTGTCTTCCTAAAAGTATGGATAATTAGCAGGCCCACAATGGCTTCTAATTCGATTTGAGTGTCCCTAGATAGAAAGCTGAAGTGCCTCAGCCCTAGACGGAAAATCAAACAGAAATTGTAATGCTCTAGGTTTGATTTTTTTCCCCTTGTTCTAAAGTTGCTGTTCCCAAATCTCCTTCTATTGTCTTGTTTATAAAATGTATAAGAAACAGGTAAATTTAAAGACATTCTAGAAATAGACACTTTTTCTAGGTACAAGCCTTGTGAACATTCTTTTCAGCGGCTGGACTTTTTCTCCACAAACTGTGACACTGGCATACATTTTCTCCCTGTGGTTGCACATTCAGATTCAGGGAAGCTGGCTTTAGCAGTAAAGTGGGGAGCACAGTGAGAAGTTACTGGGCCCTGGGAAGGGCAGACACGGACTTTGCCTCAGTGGCCTGGAGCACTCCTGAGCCCTGGCCTTTACTTTCCTATCTGTACAAGGGATCTAAATACACACATATACAAACATCACACACCTACATGAAAAGCTGTGATACCTGGCTGATTTCCTGAAGAAGTTATCTTGCATCATTTCTACTTGAGTATGACATGTCCTTCCAGGCAAGTATCTGAGGATGACGGGTTATCCCACGCGACCTGTGTAACTTCTACCACTTACCATCCCTATTCATATTTTGAATGCATATTCATAGCATTTTCAAAAGCATTTTTCATGAAGTGACAGAAGAAAGAAGAGTAAAGTTCTTTCAGCCTATGCGTTCATTCAACAAATATTTACTAACTAGGTGCCAGGCACTGGTGATATAACAGGGAACATGTACTTGTGTAGGTAGAGACAGACAACCCAAACGTGTGTTAAAGAGTTATCAGTACTACAGAGAAAAATGCACCAGGAAACAGAAAAGAACACTATCCCTACCCCCTTGCACTGGGTGATGCTAGCATTACAAAATGTAAACAGCGGCCGGGCGCGGTGGCTCTCACCTGTAGTCCCAGCACTTATGGAGACTGAGACTGGCCGGTCACCTGAGTTTGGGAGTTCACGATCAGCCTGACCAACATGGCGAAACCCTGTCTCTACTAAAAATACAAAAATGAGCCAGGCGTGGTGGTGCATGCCTGTAATCCCAGCTACTCAGGAAGCTCAAGCACAATAATCACTTGAACCTGGGAGGTGGAGGTTGGAGTGAGGCGATATAGTGCCACTGCACTCAAGCCTGGATGACAGAGCAAGACTCTGTCTCAAAAAATAAATAAATTTAAATAAAATGAAAACAGAAAATAAGATGCCAAAAGAAAGAAAATGAAAAATTAATTGTAACAAAAGCCTTTGTAAGTTGATTCTTTCCTCCCTGCATCCTTGTTCCTCACAAATGGAAGAAAAACAAGTGGGGAGCATGACAGTGATGGCGATGTTGTACGACGGCTTCAGGTTTCAGACGTCTGACAGCCATACTCACGTACTTCAAGGACAAAGCGTTATAAGCCTTCTGGGACATGGTTTCCTGTCTTTTTTCCAGAGAGTTTTTAAATACAGGAAAATGTGTGTGTTTATTTGGATGCTCGGTGCCAGCACGTGCAAACTGTGCTAACAGATTTTTTCCATGTTTTGCTGAATTTCCCAGCTTGCCATAAACATTCCTGGCTTCCATGTCTTTTCTTAATTGTCTATAAATAGCACAAACACCAAAAAATGCAAATCAAGACAAGCTGTCCCTTCAACTGCTGCTGCCACCATGATGACAGCAAATGACAATTGGCCAAATCGATACAAGGGGATTGAAGCTGTCTGACAGAGTGCACAGGGCCGACTGCTCTTCCTATAACATTTAAAAACAAGAAGAAACGGCTCTCCACACAGGACAGACACATCCTTTGTTCTTTGAATAAATACTGCCAATGCCCAAAATACTTTCTCCATCACACTATCTATATGGAATTCAAGCTCCTTCCAATACTGTGAGTAACTCCAGTGAGAGTTATACTATGTTTAGCCATAATGACCTATTCACATTCTTTTTCCTCTACAATATTGAAATAATAACATTTAGTATGCACGCACGAGGTGCCAGGCTCTGAGTTTTATCTCGCTCAATTCTCATTGAAATCCTGTAAGATCAGTACCAAATTATCTCGTTTTGCATAGATGAGGAAACTGAGGCACAGAAAGGTTAAATAAGTCATCCATGGTCACAGGTTACTTAGTTTCTTTTCTCCAAACTTTCAAAAGTTAACTATTGTCACTATTACAAATGGGTTTTGGTTTTTTTTTTATTTTTGAGACAGGGTCTTGCTCTGACTAGGCTGGAGTGTAGGGGCATGATTATGGTTTACTGTAGCCTCGATTTCCTGGGCTCAAGTGATTCTCCCACCTCAGCCTCTAGAGTAGCTGGGATTACAGGCATGAGCCACCACTCCTGGCTAATTTTTTAATTTTTATTTTTTGTAGGGATGGGGTTTCACCATGTTGCCCAGACCAGTCCCAAACTCCTGGGCTCAAGCAATCCTCCCACCTCGGCCTCCCAAAACACTGTGATTACAGGTGTAACCCACTGTCCACAGCCCTACAAATGTGACTTATCCAAAGTCAGAGCAGTGAGCAGGGAGAGAACAGAGCTGCAGCAAGTCTCCTGGCTGCTGTTAACACCATATCCCTCCTCCATGCCGTGATGTGTCTACACCAGCAAAGCTCCTGGAGGTTGAAAGCATGCCAGCTAGAGATGAAACAGCAGTAAAGAAAGAGCAAGATGCAGCCATGCATCTTGTTTTCAGCTCGAGCGTGCCTCTCTCCCCTGCAGCTGCACAGGCAGAAACCAGGGGCCGTGAGTCTGCGGCAGCGTGCTTGGTTGCTGGCAGGTAATCTTTTGGGAGACCATCCCATAAAATTAGTGTTATACTTTTCAAAAAGGAAGTGTGACTTTTATAGAAAAATCTATCCCATTTGGGAGAAAGGTCTAATAAAACCACAAAAGAATAATACATTCATACAACAACAAATTAAATTCATCTGTCACAAACTGAAACCCCAAAGCCCTCCGGGCACACAGCTGCTTTTCTGAGCTGAAATTCAACTCCAGTTGAGAAACAGGTCAGCTCTTCTAAAAAGATTTCTTTTGCAAATGCCTTAAATAAAAATTCCTTTCCCTCGCTTGTCATTTTCCAGATTTAATGCCTCTGTTGGCCTTCCTCTCATTTAGGCCCGGAGCATCCCTGCATGTCTGCCACGGCCGGGACTCCAAGGGAGGCACCCTAGGGAACACAGATGACCGTGGCACGGCGATGTGCTCCTGAAGGAGCACGCACGGGGAAGGGAAGATGATACAATCACAAGCTCCACACAGGAAAGAACTTGGCTTCCATGCCCCGTCCCATTTCTGGAGCAATGATGCTGAGTCAGGAACATTTACAGAGCATGAGCAGTCCAGCCTGCAGTGTGGGGGCAGCACGAGGGGCTCCATGCGGGGAAGAGCACCTTCAGAAGTGGGGCATGCATGCAGCGTGCAGCAGGGGACACCCCCACGCACAAGGGCCAGCCTGGGGGCCTGCAGAAATGCCCATGTATCTGGGAGGAGGGAGAGAGGACAAGATACCTAAGTGCTCCAAAATGAATGGAAGCCTCCCAAGAAGTCCTCCCCAAAGGGGGTACGGATTTACAAAGGACCAAACCCAGCATGCAAGGATGCATAGTTACCTGAGCAGAGCGCCACAACAGAGAGATACCGAGGAAGAAACACGGTCACCAGAAGCCTGACCATCTACTCCCAGCTCTGCAGCTCATTCACCCTATGACCTCATGAAGGCTCTTAGCTTCTGTGAGCCACAAGAGAATCATGGGAAAAACAGAAGATAGGAAAACTGCCCTGCCTTTTTCACAAAACTGCTGAGGGAATAAAATCAGATCATGGATTTTAAAATTCTCTGTGAATTACGAAGCAAAATAGAAACATATGAAATCATTCTTACCATTAGTAATAGCATTGTAAAATTAAGAGCAGAGTTAAGACAACAGCATTTTCCACCCCCCTACTCCCGAGGGAAATAATGAGTCTAGCCGATGTATTCAGGCAACCCGAGTATCTAGGCTTCGAGAGCCTTCAACAGCTCATGAACTCTGACAGTATCACTCCGGTGCAGTGGAGTGAAGTTCTCCAACAGAGCAACGGACATAAAATACTACTTTTTCACATGGGCTTGAAGCCCTCCAAACTCATGGCACAACTAAACAATGAAGAGCCACTAGACTCAAAAGCTGGCTTTTGTAGATTCCCACAGCATAGGTCAAAGAGCATTCAAGGCCAGGCTCAGTGGCTCATGCCTGTAATCCAGCACTCATACAGGATGAGTCTCCCTAATCCAAAAATCCAAAAGCTACAACTTTTTGAGTGCTGACGTGATGCTCAATGACATGTTCATTGGAACACTTCAGATTTTGGATTTTTGAATTCAGGATGCTCAACCAGTAAGTATAATACAAACATTCCAAAATCCAAAAACATAAAAAAATCTGAGATACTTCTGGTTCCAAACAGTTTGGATAAGGGATATTCAACCCAGATTTTTTTTCCTCTAATGAAGGAAAGAAAAAATGAGGCCCAAGCAAAGCCATTCAATCCACAGTAAAGCCATTCAAGAGTTTAGTTAGCATCCATTTTAAGTTCAGTGCTACCCACAGAAATATAAAAGCATGAATACAGAAAGAGTAATTTAGGCCAGGCGGGGTGGCTCATACCTGTAATCCCGGCACTTTGGAAGGCCGAGGCAGGAGGATCACCTGATGTCTGGAGTTCAAGACCAGCCCAGCCAACATGGTAAAACCCTGTCTCTACTAAAAATGCAAAAATTAGCCAGGCGTGGTGGCAAACACCTGTAATCCTAGCTATTTGGGAGGCTGAGGCACGAGAATCACTTAAACCGGTGGGGGGGAGGAGATTGCAGGGAGCCGAGATCAACACCACTGCACTCCAGTCTGGGCAAGAGAGTGAGACTCTGTCTCAAAAAAAAAAGAAAAAAGGTAATTTGAATTGTGTTTTCATGTGGAGCCCATGTTCCCAGAACAGCAGCCCTGCCCTATGCTCCAAGTGCACACAGGCTGCCCCTTTAGCTTCATACTCGCCATATTCCAAGCAGCCGTTGGTGCACATCTCTATCTCACTAGACAGACTTCATGTGCATGAGGCAGGGATCATATATGATTACCTTTCTGTCCACAATGTCTAGCCTAGAAGACACTCAGTAAATGATTACTGAACTAAGTCAGTTACTAAGACATTTTAAACTTGTATTAACAACATTGATTTATTAAGCTTGCCAATGCTGCTTTCATACCACACAGCTTAAATCTCGACTGGTGGATTTATCTTGTGTTCTGCTAGATTACCATCTATTAATATTTAGTAGGCAGCTAATATGTGCTAGACATTACTAATTGCTGGGGACCCAGCAGTGACAAAACAATACTCCTTGTTCAAAAGGAAGTTACAGTATAAAAAAGAACTGAAGGAACAGAACAGACTGATGAGAGGGCCAAGAAAAGGCCAGGCTGTCATGGGAAGCACCTGGTCTTGTCTGGATGGAACATAGTTGACACAATCTGAGTGCTTCGTATAGCAGAAGATCATCTCTTCCAAAGATGCTAATGAAGCTTTGATTCCAGTACCGGAAGTCACCATAAAGGTGCGCACAGCCACATGCTTAGTGTAGGAAATGAAACCAAACGAACAAACCAAGCTCCAAGCTCCGGAGGCAATGGTCCAGTAAAATCTTTCGGCTACAGTCAATCGGAATTCAAGGTATTCAAGAGGCTAATATTTAAGTGGTGAATTAATCCAACCACTTAAAACTAAAGTAGTCCTTGGTTCGAGGGGTAAGGACACACTACCTTTTACAAATTTATTAGCTCTTAATATTCACATTTAAATATGATGATGTAAATAATTACTGAGCAGTTACTATGTGATAGGCACCAAGCTAAGCACTTTACACACACATTTGCACAATCCTGTGAGATGACAGTGACCCGTCATCCCATTTTATAGATGAAAATCAGGCATATATAAGCTTAAAAACTTGCCCAAAATTACACAGCTAGTTAGCAAAACCTAGGCAGCCTGACTCCATAGCTCTTGCTTAAAGAAGTACTATAATAAACTGTCCAGCACAGCAGTGGTATGAACAAGAGTTCAATAAATGCCTAAAGAGGACTTCATACCCAAAATCATTTCCTGCCAATCAAACTAGGCTAACTGGTTCTGCATAACCAACTGTCAAATTATTATTCCATGAAGAAAAGAAAGATGGAATGGGTAGAGATCAGAATAGAGTGACTAACTGGTAAGTATACTTCAAGGCAGGTAGTAACAGGATGTGGCACTTAGGCAATTTCCACATTTGTTTGCATATTTTTTTCATAGTTCCAAAGCACAAGTGCCATTCGAAGCTGGTGAAACCATAAGGCATGTCTATGATCCAGGACTCCAATTCACCATGGACCAGTAGATCTCAACCTGTACTGTACATCAGAACCATCTGGGGGGTTTTAACAGAGCTACAGCTGCCCCAGCTCCATTCCTGCAGATTCTGTTTCAACTGGTCTGGAGTAAGCATGCATGCTTTTCTCACAGCCCCACAGATGCAGCTAGGGTTGCAAACCACTGTCCAAGACGCTCTCACACTTTGGCTCAGTTCATCACATACCCATTGAGATTCTAAGCATGACCGATCTAGCTGAGTAAGACAAGTCAGACTCCACTCCCTAAAAAAAGAGTTGAGGGTTCCCTCTGCTTTTAGGGCAAAGAAACCAATATCAGAGATTTATTCTAGTCCAAACCAAATAAGTTGCTGGGCAAAAAAAAAATACTCTGGTATAGGTTGCCATACAAAAAAACTTCTTGTATCTTCTTGGTCAGTAGCCTAGGAATTAACTCTGAGCCATGAGAATTGAGAATTAGGGGAAAATGCCAGTCTGAGGCATCTGCCACACTCCTGGTACACCCCCAAAAGCACCCAGCTACATTTCACATCCACCGTCCTAACGGGTAGAAACAGGGAAGAGCACGCCATACAGAAAACAGAGCCTGCTGGGAGTCAGAAGGCTGGGGAATTCCAGTGCTAGCCCTGCTACCAACCCGCCCGGTCACTTCTCTCTGGTCTTGGTGTGGCCAACAGTTACCTGAGAGGGTGAGGCATAAAAACACAGATGTCAGGCAAGCTCCAGAATCCAAAATATATAGAAATAAAAATATATTAAGGTGATAGCAAGGAATTTATGCCATCAACCAGAAAAGTAACTGAAGTATTCCTTTTCCCATTCTTAAGACATCAAAAGTGAATGCAGAAAATTGAGCGATCAGCCTGCCAAGTTAACTGGGGCAACAGAATACACAAATTCTGCTCACAACAGTGTAGGGAACAAAGCAAAAGGAAACATGTAGAGCATCCCTCTCTCCACTGCTCACCATACCACGAGCATGTGAGTGCATCCACATGCAACACCCGGTCTCCTGTTCCGCCTGATCCAGCGTCCACTCACCACCGGCCTGCTAAGTGGCCACGCGTGCTATGATGCTCTCTCATCTCGTCATCATAGAAATCTCTGCTGCAGGTGAGTATGTGATAGACAAGAATCACGGAGGCCTGGGGAGGCTGAGACACTTAGTCAAGCTGTGGTGAGGGCGTGCTTGAGGGGGACCCCATGGCTGGGCCCTCCATGCCGCCCTCTCGGTAATCACTCCCAGACCAGAGCACCGAAGAGTGTATGTTCTTCCTCTCACTTCTTTCAGTCCCTTGGCTGACCCAGCATTCCGCAGAAAGTGATCAAGTCCTGGCAGCTCTGAGGCCACAAAAACCATAAATGCACTGGACTAACACGGCCCATCTGTCTCTAACGGATCTTTCACTTGTCGTGCTGGTCATTTCTGTGAGCAGATGGGTTAAGAAAGACTTGGCAAGTTACCACAAAATCACCCCTCCACCCCTCCCTGAGGGAGGCTGCCTAGCGAGCAGTGAGGACGGCTTTCTTCCCCCACTCCCTGCATTCCTGTCCCTAAGGAGCCAGAGACAATCCCACCAAATATAGGCAGGACACAGCTGCCTCCTTCCTACAGCTGGAGGGGGAAGGGTCCTCTCAGGCCTTTCTAACTGCAGGGAAACCAAACTGTGAGCTGCACTGACCCAGGCCTCGCCCATGTCGCAGGCATGTACAACACAGGCACCCAGTGGTGTCACTGGGCAGAACTACGAATGTGCTTTTTAATGTTTTCATGCAATTATACCAGAACTGCTATTCACACAGCTCCACTTCTCACACATATGTCATGCTTTATGGATTGCACGGCATTTTCACCATGCCCCATCCGCTCCTCCCAGCCTGTGTGATCCGCTGAGTATGCTTCCTCATCTCCACTTTGTAAGAAACGGAGTTTCTGAGTTTATGAAACCAAAACTTTCCCAAGGACTTCCAGCTAGTATGAGAACCAGGACATGAAGACCTCCGATTCTAGAAGCAGTACTTACGCCACTACTCCACACAGGCCCTCCAGGGATTTCTGCCTGATCTTAAAATGCAGACAGCAAATCCGTCTCTCTAGAGTCCTGGAGTACCCTACAGACAAGGAGTAAAACTTCTAACAGAAAGCTTACACTTAGTGGGAAGGCTACCTGAGATATTTCTTTTAAGTTAGTTTGTTCGTGTTTTGGAAAGATTGTTCTGATGGCAATGCAGGAATGAAGTGCAGAAAGGATTCTAGGAGGCCGAGAAACAATGAGGTGGCTCTTAAAACAGTTCAAATGCACATGAGGCGCAACAGGAAAGGACAGAGGGAAAATGCATTTGAAAAAAATGCAAAATGAAGTCCACTCAGATGCAGGATGGAAAGAAGGGGATTAAGCATGATGGTGGCTTCTAGTTTGAAAGACTGAGAAACAAGGGTGCCATTAACTAGTGCAGAGTGCTACCCGGGGCCTGGGTGCACCACACGTTGAACCATTCACCTGCTGAGTGGCGCCGGGTTTTTTCCAGTTTCTGGCCTTTATAAGTCATGCTGCTATGAATAGATACATATTGGCTTTGGTGTGAACGTAAGTCTTCATTTCTCTGGGATAACTGCCTATGAATGTGAATGCTGCATCCTATGGCAGTTGCACATTTCGTTTTTTAAGAAACTGTCAAACTGTTTTCCAGAATGGCTGCACCATCCTCCATTCCCACCAGCCAAGTGTGAGTGATCCAGTTTCTCTGCATCCTCACCAGCATTTGGTTTTGTTGCTACTTTTTATTTTGGCCATTCTGATAGATGTATGGTGATGTGGCTTTAGTGTGCATTTTTCTAATAGCTAATGATGTTGAACACCTTTTCACGTGCTTTTATGTCATCTGAAATGTCTCTTCGTGTCTTTTACTCGTTTTCAAAGTAGATGGTTTGGTTTTACTGGAGAATTTTGACAGTTCTTTACATATTATAGATATGAATCTTTCATTAGACATGTGGCTTGCAAATAGTTTCTCCCAGTCTGCAGCTCCTCTTTTCATCTTTATTTTGCATTTTACATTTTAGTCCATGATCCATTTTGAGTTAATTTGCGAATGAGGTATGAGATTTAGATCAGAGTTCAGTTTTTTGTCTATGAATAGTCAGGTGTGGCCAGCATTTTTTTTTTTAAGAGACATTCCAGCTCACTCTGTCACCCAGGCTGGAATGCAATCACAAGATCACAACTCACTGCAGCCTCCACTCTTGAGCTCAAGTTAACCTCCCGCTTCAGCCTCCCAGAGTAGCTGGGACCACAGGAAGGTACCACCACGCCAAGTGGATTTTTTTCGTTTTTGTAGAGACAGGACCTTGTGCCATGTGACCCAGGCTGGTCTGGAACGCCTAGGCTCAAGTCATCATCCTACTTATTTGGGGCCAGGCACAGTGGTTCGTGCTTGTAATCACAGCACTTTGGGAGAATGAAGCAGGAGAATCACTTGAACCCAGGAATTCCAGAGCAACCTGAACAACATAGGGAGACCCTGTCTCTGCAAAAAAATTTTAAAATTAGCTGGGCATGGTGTTGCACACCTGTGGTCCCAGCTACTCAGGAGGCTGAGGTGGGAGGATCTCTTGAGCCTATGAGGTTGAGGCTGCAGTGAGCCATGATCGCACCACTACACTCCAGCCCAGCCTGGGTGACAGAGTGAGACCGTGTCTCCAAAAAAAAAAAAAAAAAAAAAAAAATGCTAGGGTGTCACCCATATTAAAGACAGGTATTGTCTTTGTGAAATTTGAACTACAATTATATAACAGACATGTAAAATGTCCAGTTTGAAAGTTTGAAAAATACATAGCTCTAAGTATTCTTACCTTAAAATTCTGATTCCTACCTATCACATGCTGTTTACATAAGCAACACAATGCCTGGACAACAACTGAAAATGCCTAAGAAGAACAATGAGCATGTATGCCTATTTCGGTATATTTCACACTTATTATGTTAAAAAAAAAAAGTCATCATTGCAAACCCCTTGACTGTATCTAAAGCAAGCCTAAAGTTTTACTTCTCTATATTATAAAATGCAAGGTTATCCACTATTTCAAACATTTATCATGTTTTTGTGTGTCGGTTACATTCAATACCCTTCCTCCAGTTATCTGAAACTATATATTCTTTCTTGTTTTTTCTTTTTTTTTTTTTGAGACGAAGTCTCACTCTGTCTCCCAGGCTGGAGTGCGATGGTGTGATCTCAGCTCACTGCAACCTCTGCTTTCCAGATTCAAGCGATTCTCCTGCCTCAGCCTCCCTGCTAGCTGGTACAGGCACAGGCCACCACGACCGGCTAATTTTTTACTTTTAGTAGAGACGGGGTTTCACCATGTTAGCCAGGCTGGTCTCAAACTCCTGACCTCAGGTGATCCACCCACCTTGGCCTCCCAAAGTGCTGAAATTACAGGTGTGAGCCACGCACGCCCAGCCTGAAACTATATATTCTTGTTAACTATAGTCAACCTCACTGTGTTAGCAAGCACTAGAACTTATTCCTATCTAGCTATAATTTTGTATCCTTTAACAAATTTCTCCCTATCCTCCTCCTTCTTCCCCTCTCACCCTCTAGTATCCTCTGTTCTACTTGTAACTTTTATGAGATCGATTTTTTTTGGGTTGTGCTGTTTAACTTTCTGTCCCTGGCTTATTTCACGTAATGGCCTCCAGTTCCATCATGTTGCTGAGAATGACAGGCCTTCATTCTTTGTTGTGGCTGAATAGTACTCCAGTGTGTATACAGACCACATTTTCTCTCTCCATTTATCTGCTGTTGGACACCGAGGCTAATTCCAAATCTTGGTTATGGTGAACAGTGCTGCAGTAAACAGAGGTGCAGATACTCCTCGGACACTGATTTCCTTTTCTTTGGGTATCTGCACAATAGTGGGACTGCTGGATCACATAGTAGTTTTATTTGCAGTTTTCTGAGGAACCTCCACACTGTCTTTCATAGTGACAGCAGCAGCTTACTCTTACTCTTTTCCTTTTTGTTTGTTTTTTAGACAGAGTCACACTGTTGCCAGGCTGCAGTGCAGTGGCACGATCTTGGGTCACTCACTGCAGCCTCACCGCCCATCTTCCAGTGATTCTCATGCCTGGACCTTCCAAGTAGCTGAGATTACAGGTACCTGCCACCACACCTGGCAAAAAAAATTTTTTTTTGAGACGGAGTCTCCCTCTGTCGCCAAGGCTGGAGTGCAGTGTCACGATCTCCACTCATTGTAACCTCCGCCTCCCGGGTTCAAGTAATTCTCCTGCCTCAGCCTCCCGAGTAGCTGGTACAACAAGCACTTTCTACCATGCCAGGCTAATTTTTTGTATTTTCAGTAGAGATGGGGTTTCACCGTGTTAGCCAGGATAGTCTTGATCTCTGGACCTCATGATCAGCCTACCTGGGCCTCCCAAAGTGCTGGGATAACAGGCATGAGCCACTGCACCCAGCCCAAATTTTTGTATTTTTTAATTAAGATGGGGTTTTACCATGTTGGCCAGGCTGGTCATGAACTCCTGACCTCAACTTATCTACCAACCTCAGCCTCCCAAAGTGCTGGGATTACAGGCATGAGCCACCAAGTCTGGCAAATTTTTGCATTTTTAGTAGACATGGGGTTTCACCGTGTTGGCCAGGCTGGTCTTGAACTCCTGGCCTCAGATGATCTGCCTTGCCTCGGCCTCCCAAAGTACTGGGATGATAGCGTGCGCCCCGCACCAGATAGCTGCACTGGTTCACATCCTCCCTCACGGTGTATGAGAGCTCCCTTTCTCCAGATCCTCACTGGCACTAGTTATTATTTGTCTTTTTGATAATACCCATCCTAACCAGTGAGATAACACCTCAGTGTGGTTTTGATTTGCATGTCTCTGATGATTCGTGATACTGAACACTTTTTTCATATATTTTAATTTTTTTGGCCATTTGTAAGTATTCTTTTTTTTTTTGAGATGGAGTTTCACTCTTGTTGCCCATATGTCTTCTTTCAAGAAACGTCTGTTCAGCTGGGCATGGCAACACAAACCTGTAAGCCCAGCTACTCAGAAGGCTAAGGCAGGAGGACTCCTTGAGCCTAGACCAGCCTAGGCAACACAGCCTCCCAAGTAGCTAGGATTACAGGCATGTACCACCACACCGGGCTAATTTTATGTTTTTAGTAGAGATGGGGTTTCACCACGTTGGTCAGGCTGGTCTTGAACTCCTGACCTCAGGTGATCCATGCACCACGGCCTCCCAAAGTGCTGGGATTACAGGCATGAGCCACCATGCCTGGTTGTATGTCTTCTTTCAAGAAACATCTGTTCAGCTGGGCATGGCAACACAAACCGGTAAGCCCAGCTACTCAGAAGGCTAATGCAGGAGGACTCCTTGAGCCTAGACCAGCCTAGGCAACACAGCAGAACCATATCTCAAGAAACAAAACAAAGAAGTTAAAAGAAGTATCTGTGTCTGTTGAGCTTTTTGGCCTCCAAAAGTTAAGAGCCCCTTTGGAATCAGACAACCTGCCTGATTCAGAGACAGTCTGTGTTTGCTTCTATTCTGCTATTTCCCATGTGACTTTGGAAAGGTCCCTTAAACACTTTAAGCTAAACTTCCTCAACATTAGCCAGGGAGAAGTACCACCTGCCTCTGCTGTCTAACGCTGAGGACTGAGGAGAATCTCCGCAAAGCCACTTCACAGTGTGGCCTCATGGCAGGCCCCTCCATGGAGGGTAGCTGGTGTGATCATTTGCAGCTAAGTACAGCTTGCTTGTTCACTTTCCCAGACTCACTCTACATACAATTAGTAAGGGACAGTGAATAAAGGAAACCAAAATAATTGCTTAATTTTTAATAAGAAATTTTTTTAAAGTGGGAGTGGTGGGAAAATAGGAGGGAGAGGAGGGGAAGGAAAAGCAGCCGGTCCTAATTTCCAGTCCAGGGCCCATCCCCAGCCCCTCACCTGAGCAATCGCCAGTCCCTACCTGCTAGGGAGGGACACTTCCTCGGCTGGCTTCATCCACCTGGAAGGCATTGCCGCAGGTGTTCAGAAACTAGTAGCACCTTGAAATGGGCAAAGTGCTTTGGGTAGGTGACCCACAGACAATTTCCCCAAAGGAACCATGGCACAAAAGTGACCCACATAGGAGGTACCAACTGCTATAAATACTTGGTGGCAAAAACTGATGTCATGCCTTCTGTACAGGAGACACATACCCAAATAAAACTTGCCAAAATAGCAGAGAAAAAAATACAGCAGACATCCAATGCCATTCTTAGAGAAATATTTATATCCCAAAGCCAGGGACCTCTCTGGAACACTGTCTTTATTTCCGTGTTTCATAGAAGCTATTTGATTGTACTCACATGTGTCGCAACCAACAAACTTCCAGCCCCTGCTCTAAACCCTGTGGCTCCTCAGCAAAACCCAAAAACAAGTATAAATTTTCCTTCCAAATGGGAAATTTCCTGACCTAGTGAAACCAGCATCAAATCCACTTCCTATGACAGCTGGTTACAGGCGAAGCCCTCCAGTTCCAGGATGACTCTCCTCCTCCAGGAGTGGGAAGGGTGGGCATAGCACTGGCCTTCCAGACCACATCTCCAGGCAGTTTGAAACCACGGTTGCTCAGGTGAGCCATGATCAAAATCAAAACTAAGTATCTCTGAAAAGTGTACATGTCAAGAAGCAGACCTCGGACCAGACTCAGCAGAAATGAATGTCCCAAGGTTTGTCTAGAGACTTCCTCTCTGTGCCCCCTCTCCCCAGGACCTCCCTTCTTGCACTAGGATCCCAGGGCCTTTGGACTGCTCCCTTTACCTCTAGCCCAGTGCATCTTCAGGAACAGCTCCCAGACAGCACCGGACACTCCATGTACTCACTGAATGCACTAGTTCTTGAAATGATTGTAAATCACTTGACTATAACAAGAATTGTTCTAAAAGGTTCTTTCTCTTGGGAATCGTGCCATGAGTTTGAGCAAGCAGCTTTGCTTCTCTCTACTGCAATTCTATCATTTGCAAAATGTTAACAATTACTGTGTTCGCCCATAGCATTGCTGTAAAAAGTCTTAAGACCCACTTCCTGCAGCCTGCCTGGTGCACAGGCCCTAGCATATGTTAAATGCCTATTGAAAGTGAGTTAACTTTAGCACTCCAGTGAACAAAAGGAGTCGAGCAGATCTCACTGTGTCATCATGAAAGGATGCCCATATAGACTGCTGAGTGGGAGCAGGGGGACTCAATGTTCATCAAGTAGTATTGTGTTTAAAATATCTATATATCCATATCTATTTGTATGTGCAAATACACCCTGTGTTAATAGTGACTACCCCAAAGACACATTCATGCAAACAGACAAAAGAAAAAACACTTTCTTTCTGTCTTCCGTATCATTTGAACTATTTTCAATGAGCGTCTATTGCTTTTGTCATGTTTTTGAAAGGAATTTATTACAATTTTTCTGGAGAAATAGCAGGTGCATGAAGAAGGTAAACAGAAGGTACAATGGAATGAGCCTTAGAGGCCAGGTTCAGCATGCACGCGACCCACAGCACCTCTCGCTGCAACCCAACACCAGCCCTGTCTCTTTTCTCTTGGTCCATTGGCCCAGGATGTAGAGATAAATTTGTATTGTGATCACATCAATCACACCAAGGAGCCTGGGACCACCCTTCCAAACTCCTCAGGTTATGTGTACCTGCTGGGTGCTGTCAGCCTTCCTCCTGCATCTTTGACTGGACTACAATCCCCTCGTGGAAAACGCACCCTGACACTTCACCATCATCCCCAAAACACTCAGCACACCATAGAGATGGGACAATGATGCCCAATCTGACTGTCATTCTACTTACAAAGCGAAGGACCAGGGGACAGATGGGACTGTCTTTGGGAACTCACCAGCTGTTGTGTGAACCAGAACAAAACCAGGTCTCCTGACGCCCAGAAAAGAGCCAGGGCACGACCCCCTAGAAACGCTGTGAAAATATTTCTCTTGCTGTGAAAATACGCACTCCTGGAGAAGAGAAGCACAGCTTCCATGGAGCCATCAGCCCAGATCACTAGAAACACAGGGCTGCAGTGAGACGGCCAGCCCGGCCGCCCGAAAGGGAATCTGGCTGAGTGGAGGAGGGGAATCCACACAGATCAACCTGGCCCAACTGCAGCAATGACATCCACAAAACAAAAAACACCTGACTGGAAAGCCGAAGCCTGGCCAGCAAATTCAAAACAGGGCCACAATCCTCGCAGCACACGTCATCACAACACAGAGCTTTCTGTCAGCGTGTGAACACTTTAGGTATAAATGTAAAATTTTCATGTTTTTCTAACAAGGTGGCTGTGTGTGTGATGTGCTGTTTTATATAACTGAATGGAACCTATGTTTTCATTAAACAGGTCCCAAACAAACATTTAATAGACGTTAAAAATTACATTTCTGAGGTGATTGAGTTCTTATCAGAACATACAAATATCCAGCCCCAAGAACTATAAACAAGCCATGTGCAAAAGAGTTTTTGTATTTTCTATTTCATATCATTGAGTGAAACCTGTAGGTTTTTTATTCTTTTTTTTAATTTTTAACTTTAAGTTCTGGGGTACATGTGCAGGTTTGTTGCATAGGTAAACATGTGCCTTGGTGGTCTGCTGCACCATCAACCCATCACCTAGCTATTGAGCCCAGCTTGCATTAGCTGTTTTTCCTAATTCTCTCCCTCCCCTCACCCCATCTCCAACAGGCCCCAGTGTATGCTGTTCCCCTCCCTGTGTCCATGTGTTCTCATTATTCAGCTCCCACTTATAAGTAAGAACACGTGGTGTTTGGTTTCTGTTTCTGCCTTAGTTTGCTGAGGATAATGGCTCCCAGCTCCACCCACACCCCTGCAAGAACATGATCTTGTTCCTTTTTATGACTATATAGTATTCCATGGTATATATGTACCACGTTTTCTTTATCCAGTCTATTACAGATGGGCATCTGAGTTGATTCTCTGTCTTTGCTATTGTGAATAATTCTACAATAAACATACACATGCATGTATCTTTGTAATATAATGACTTATATTCCTTTGGGTATATACCCAGTAATGGGACTGCTGGGTCAAATGGTATTTCTGGTTCTAGATCTTCAAGGAATCACCACAGGGTCTTCCACATTCCCACCAAAAGTATTTGAATTTGGCTATTTTGAATTGAATGGTGTTAATTCCTAGATCATAAATATATTTATATGCACACATAGAATTAATCTAAGAATTGTATGATTCAATCCATATACTCTATTTGGAAAGTTTAAGAATATCCAAATTATTACGTGTAAACTTTTTGGATGAAATCTGTAAGTTGTCATGCAAAGGTCCATATTTGGGGTCACCTTCCTCTGGTGCTAAATGACACTTTCTTCCCAAAACAGTTTTCAAAGTCACATTCAAAATACAGCTAACTAAACACAGAAGACTATCACAAGATCAAAGGGTCACTAACAAAGCCACCGACCTTCCTCTTATCAAAGAAACTGCAATCCCTAAAAGACAAAGAGCCTGGACTTCCCCCTTAGAATAAATCTCTATTTCAAAAGGTTTGAAAAGTCAAAAGACAATTTAAATATGTTTGAGATTAAAAAGCAGAAATGTATACTGTTTCATCATCTACACTGTGTTTACAGGTCTGTCCTAGTCTCAAGAAAAAAAAATTCTCTAAATATGAAAAATATCTTCTTCAGGAAAGGTCTATAGTCTAGGAGAGGGAATAAATAGTACGTAATTACAGTATTAACTTGTGAAAAGCTATATATATGTATATATGTATATATACATAAACACTACATATATACTTTTGTAGATATACCTATGAGTATATATATATACAAACCAACACATTTATTTATTTATTTATTTATTTATGCATGCCACTTTGCCTCCAAAGAAAATGCATTGAAATTAAAAGACTAGGCCAGACATGGTGGCTCACGCTTGTAATCCCAACAGTTTGGGAGGCCGAGGAGAGCGGATCGCGAGCTCAAGAGATAGAGACCATCCTGACCAACATGGTGAAACCCTGTCTCTACTAAAAATATGGAAAGCAGCCGGGTGTGGTGTCTCACACCTGTAGTCCCAGCTACTCGGAGGCTAAGGCGGAAGGATCACTTGAACCCAGGAGGCAGAGGTTGCAGTGAGCCGAGACTGCACTACTGTGCTCCAGCCTGGCAACAGAGCAAGACTCCATATCAGAAAAAAATATATAAAATGAGAGTGAAACTTTTTTTAACCTATGTATAAGATTGACAAACAAAACCTCTGAGAACAAACTGTTGGCAAGGAAATGGAAACAGGCACCCTTATACACTGACAGTGAGGTAGTAAAATGGTATGATCCTAAAGGAAGGGAATCCGGAATTCCCTATCAAAATTTAACATGCACAGAACCTTGGATCCCGCAATTCCATTTCTAGCAATGTATCCTATGAACATATTCATGGAAATAGGCAAGAATTATTTACAACTCAGCACTGATTATTCCAAAAGGTTGAGAACAACCTAAATACTTACTAATGGGGAACTGCTGGAGAACAGTGTTTATCTTATGCCAACATCTGTGTTTTTAAAAAGAAGACACATATAGACAGACTATCCCTGGAAGGAATTTTAAAAAACTGGCAACTGTGGTTCCAGGGCAGTGATGTGAGTTGGACTTCCTTTTCACTCTCTAGGGCCTTCTGATTGCTGCTCCATCGCTCATATTACATATCCAAAATGTAAGACTACAGTAAATATTTTCAGTGTAACTATGAAAAACTGGGGGAATAATACCTAACACACAGGACTGCTGTGAAATTGAAGGACAAGAAACATTAAGTCCTATCAGAGTTCAGTGGAAGAAAGACTCATTCTAGTTTGGATGTCAGAGCAGGGATCATGAAAAGGAAGTATTTCAAGTCTTGAAGGATGAGAAGATTTATAAAAGGCAGAAGTGTGGAGATGATGTCCCAGATGGAGATAAGAACATATGTGAAGAAAATGAAGAGATGAGAAAGTATCAATTCTAAGTGCAGCTCACAGACTGGGCTTCAGAAAAGGGCTTAGGCAACAAGCTGGAGTGCAAGGTTGCTGACAGTAATAGAAAAACTGAAATCCAAACTTGCATACTACACCCAGATCATGAGCCTTGAATGCCAAGCCAGGGAATCTGTCCTTGATCTTAACAATGAAAAATCACTGGGCAGGGTGCAGCAGCTCATGCCTGCATTGGGAGGCTGAGGCAAGAGCATTGTTTGAGGCCGGGAGTTTGAGACCACCCTGGACAACACAGCAAGACCCTGTCCCTACAAAAAATTTAAAAGTTAGCTGGGCACGGTGGCACACCTGTAATCCCAGCTACTCAGGAGGCTGAGGGAGGAGGATCACTTGAGCCCAGGAATTTAAGGTTACAGTGAGTTGTGATCGCACCACTACATTCCAGCCTGAGCCACAGAGCAAGAGCATGTCAATAAAATAAAATAAAATCACTAAGAAGTTTGTATAGACATAAAATGCTTAAAGCATAAAATCGGCCAGGTGTGGCGGCTCATGCTTGTAATCCCAGCACTTTGAGAGGCCAAGGCAGGTGGATCACCTGAGGTCAGGAGTTCGAGAACTGCCTGACCAATATGACGAAACCCTGTCTCAAAAAAAAAAAAAAAGCATAAAATCATACCATATATGATTTAATCCAGATATATAAGGTAAATCAGAGAGGGAAAAGAAAAATTAAGAAGCTATTATAAGAAGACAACACTCAACTAAGACATGAACAAAGGCCCTGGGCTCACAGCGCTCTCTTTATATAAAGGAATGTACTCCCACATGTACTTTCCTGGCATCACCAGCTTAAATACAGACTACAATATTCTGGAACCATCCCTCTATCAGTCAGCTCAGATGGCCATAATACCATAGGCAAATACCATACAAAATACCACAGCCTGTGTGTTTTAAACATTAGTTTATTTCTCACAGTTCTGGAGGCTGGATGTCCAAGATCAAGGTGTCGGCCAACTCAGTTCCAGGAAAGCGCCTCTTCCTGGCTTGCAGACAGCCTCCTTTCTCGTTTCCTCACACCAGGGCTGTGGGAACACTCTGGCTTCTCTTCTTCTAAGGGCACTAATCCCATCAGACCACGGCCCACGCTCATGACCTCATCTAACCCTAATCAACTCCCAAAGGTCCCATCCCCAATACTACCACACTGGGGGTTAGGGCTCCAGGAGAAGAACCTAGGGGAGACATAAACATTCAGTTTATAACAATGTCTTCTCAATCATGTTGAAAAAAAAAACTAAATGAATAGGAGAAAAGGTACCTTATATGTAAACAAGTCAGTACTTTTTATATTTCTGCTAACACATTAAGGTCAATTTAAAATTTCTGTGAGAGATAAATGAAAGTCAGTCACACTGTATTTTAGGCCCACATTTAGCTTTCTTCAATCACATTGTGGCAGAAAGAACACTGCTTTCTATTCCTGGTTTTGCCACCAAAGAAGCTGGACCATTTCCCTATGTTTCAGTTTCTCTCTAAAATCACTGGGCTGACCTAGCAGATCTCTCAAGTCCCTTCCAATTCACAGATTCCACAAATAACTCCATACCAACAAATGTTACACAAATAAACTACACTGATGAGGTGGAAGAGCTAACACTAACACACAACGAAATGCACGGAAGACAAGATGTAGAGAGAACTGGATCAACCACGAACTGGCGGACGACAAGCCGGCTGTGGATTAAAACAGATTCCCTAGCAATGGGCAGAGAGGTAATGGCGCCTAGGCAGTATTGTTGAAGATTTCCTATTTTCAGTTTTCAAGACAAATGGCTCAATCATTCATATTCATTCTAATTAAATGTCAACATGAAAACTTCTTCCAGGGGACACATACATCTAAAAAATTCCCAACATATCCAATTTGTCATCTGATATTTTTACTGACAAGAAAAATGAGAGACTTAATATACAGACAGACGATGTATTAAGACAAGGCTCAGAACACACCCTGCAGCTGCCTGCCAAGGAGATCAACCCCTATCTACAATAAACAGCCAGGAAGCCAGCCAGACTAGCACATCAGACAGGAAGGTAGACTGCTCTCTCTACAACCCGTGAAGCTAAATGACAGCTCTGTCCCAGGTGGCCAGGGCTGGACTCAAAACAAACCGCCACCCTAATTTCTGCCCATTTCCTAGTTAGGATCATTCAGAGAGAGCCAAATATACCCCTAACCAATCACATAGGACACCCTGCTTCTGCAGAGCCGCCTCCAGCCCCTACAACAGCCTCCACCGGGAGCTGTTCTTTTCCATCCTGAAGCTTCCCTGATCCTCAACCGCCATTCACTTGCACATGAGTCTCTGCCACAAGCAAGTGACGGCACCAACTCCCTTGCTGCAGTAGCTCTGAGAAAGTCACCTCTGACTACTCTTATATGGTGGGGGGGCTTCCTTTATTTCCCCCAAATAATGTCTTAAATGAAGGGCTTCTCTCTATCTGGCCAATCTATACCATTCAGAAGCCTAGTGTCACAGATTCCAAGGCTGGAGAGACCATCACATCCCTCAGGCCCTCTTTCCACAAAACACGGCCTCCGTGAGTTCTTCAGTCACTCCCCACCAACCAGGGAAGGAACCACATGTTAAGGGAAGATCAAGGGCCTTGAAGTCCAACTTCTGGGTTCATCAAGTATTTCATCTTTCCACTTAAGAAATTATGCAACCTTTAACAATTTTCTTAACTTCTCTAAGCCTCCATGTTCATCATTAATACCCCAACATTGCATTAAATGGAAAACCACATGTAAAATGCTGACACATATTAGATGCCCAATAGCTCTGAGTTCCTACTGCTGCCCCACTTTACCCGGAGGGAGAAGCACAAGATGTCTCAGAAAAAGCTTGTTGATCCTACACCTTAGCATTCTGTGTTCACACAAGGTACAGTGGTATCCAGACTTACAGAGGTCACCCAAATACAAGATATGTTTTGATTTTTCAACTTAGGTGCACATGACTTCTAATGCTCACAAACATTAATTTACTTCTCACAGTTCTGGAAGCTGGGAAGTCAAAGATCAAGGTGTCAGCCAACTCAGTTCCAGGAAAGGGCCTCTTCCTGGCTTGCAGACAGCCTCCTTTCTTGTTGTTTCCTCACACCAGGGCAGTGGGGGCTCTCTGGTTTTCTCCTCTTCTAAGGGCACTAATCCCATCGGACCAGGGCCCATGCTCAGGGGACCCATATAAAGTGCATGATCCATAATTAAGAGGAGATTTTCCTACACTACCTCATGGTTCTATTTTAGCAGACTTAAATGTACCCTAATATCTCACTGTCTTAAGCCCTCTTCAGAATCTAAAATTGAACTTTAATCTGTAACACAGTTATCAACAGTAAAAGTGGAAAAGGTATGTGGGAGTGAAAATGAACTTCTGCCCCACCCCTACAAAAATCGGTTAAGGAGTATTTGGGCTGGTTATGCAAATGCTGTTTATATTCCCACAGACGGACAAATGCCTGCCCTGGTGAGAAGCTGCACTGCTCAGCCTCCAGGGTAGAAAGCTCCCCACACCCTCTACCCAAGGAGAAGGGAAGCAAATGGGGTGGCCAGGCTCCAGGACGAAGACTGACTGGAGTTGAGTTTCTGCAGTCCAGGTCACCGCCATGGGGAAAGCTCTTCCTCCTTTTCCACCAAGTGGCCAAAGTGCTACAGCTGCTGGAGGGTCTCTTCCCAGGGATGAGTCAGCCCAGCCATCATGGACTTTTCTTCTCGCAAAATTACTCTCTTCCACATCTACCTTTCAAGTAGCTAAATCAAGATCAGGCCTTGGGGCAGGCTTGAAGAATCCCTGTTTTTGGTCCTCAAGAGGTCCTACCAGGGTTTGGGACAATTCCAAGACCTGTGTTCTTAAAGGGGAAAGAAACCTCACATACACGGCTCCAGCAGAGCTCAGGTGAGCTGGCATTGGAGGTGAGGCTTGGGAGGCAGCCCTAAGGTTTGGGTGTGCCATCTGCCTAACAGCTAAGAGCTCTGAAGCCAGCTGTGGGTTCAGACCTCAATTTCAACAGCACTGGCTGTGTGATGCTGGACAAGGTCCCCAGCCTATCTGTGGTTCAGTTTCCTCAATGCAAAAGGGTCACAATAGTAGAGCTGCTCTAAAAATTCAGTGGATTTGCACATATAAGGCATTCAGAACAATGCCTGGCACACGGAGGACCTCAACAGATACGTACTGAACAAAGCGTAACCGTCAGCGATTAGTAAATACACTCACACAGGCCAGGCATGGTGGCTCACGCCTGTAATCCCAAAACTTTGCGGGGCTGAGGTGGGAGGATCACTTAAGACTAGCATGGGCAACAAAGCAATATTCCATCTCTAAAAATTTGTTTATGTAATATACATGTATATATATACTCCTGTATTCACACTGTATTTATAATATACAAAATGGCTGGAATACAGACTTAAATCTTCACAATGATTACTTCTAGAGAAGAGGGAATGCAAATTTCATCTTTTTACCATACACATATATTCTTGTATCATCTGAAATATGTAAGCCAATGTGTATGCATAAATTTGCCCCAAAACACATAGCAGAACAATGTAGTTTTGACTCAAAAATCTTCAAATCATGATGGAATTGTTCTGTGAAAGTAAAGTTACAGAGATGAAGTCTTCCTCCCATCTAAATGCTCTGACATTTCATATGACCTATAATGTACAAACCAATGCAGACACCCCCAGTCCTTTCCTGTCATGATCAGAATTCCTCAGTCAGCTGTGCCCCCCTTTACACACTAGATCACTGTGCCTGGGACACAGCAGGTCTGTCAATAGTCCAAATTTCACTCATTCAACAAGTCCCACATGATTCCTCTGCTGGGCTGTTTCTCAAGTCATCTTTTTCTAAGCTCTTTCATTCAGCTCTACCAAACATACCCGGGCTGGGTAAAATACTTTACCAGTTTTTTAGTTTGGTTTTGTTTTTGAAGAGGTAGCCTCGCTCTGTCACCAGGCTGGAGTACAGTGGCGCAATCTCGGCTCAGTGCATGCAGCCTCCGCCTCCTGGGTTCAAGCGATTCTTCTCCCTCAGCCTCCTGAGTAGCTGGGATTACAGGTGCATGCCACCATGCCCAGCTAATTTCTGTATTTTTAGTAGAGATGGGGTTTCACCATACTGGCCAACCTAGTCTCGAACTCCTGACCTTGTGATCTTACCACCTCAGCCTCCCAAAATGCTGGGATTACAGGCGTGAGCCACCGCACCCAGCCTACTTTACCCGTTTTATTCCTGAATGAAACCTATTACTACCAATAATGCCAATCAGTGCCATTTCATTCACTGTGTGCCGCACACATACAAAGCTCTTCATACTCATTCCACCTGTCTGCCCTCCTGCAAAGGCCATAGTGGTTCCCATCTTACATGAGAGGCTCCGAGAAAAAATGACTTCTCCAAGATTCGGTAGTTCATAATCAGTGGCAGAGCCAGCATGCCCAGCCAGGTCTGGCCAAGGCCTGTGTTTCAGCCACAGTACCTGGTGCTGCCCCTAAGGCTCAGTGGGCAAGTAACAGATCACTCCTTCACAGAGGCTTCAGAAATGCCTTCCCCCATGGCACAAAGGACAGTTTGCTCTCAGGAGAGGAGGCAAGGGTGGGCCTCAGCACACAGTTCTGCTAGGTTCCTCATGCAGGGCACAGACTAAGTGTTTTGTGACTTGCTTTGCAGGCCAGATGTCTCCTGCACCCTGTACAACAGCTTTCTTGGTCCTCTCCACATAAAAGTGCAACTGAGCTTCTCAGGAGCAGGCAGTGATCACTGCCCTGTGCCACACCTGACTGATGTTCAAACAGGTGGACACACAGGCTCTT
Organism: Cheracebus regulus; assembly: GCA_963574635.1. Lineage (NCBI taxonomy): Eukaryota > Metazoa > Chordata > Mammalia > Primates > Pitheciidae > Cheracebus > Cheracebus regulus. The sequence continues at coordinate 37,893 of CAUYQU010025113.1, forward strand.
CTCTTAGGGCCAAGGCTGCCCCCATCTGCTACGCATCAGAAACTACACACAGGATTTGCAGAACATTAATGACATGGGGGTGGCTGCTTTTTCTCTGTTGAAAACTTACTGCACTGCACTAAAAAACAAAGAGAATTCAGGAAAAGCTGAACATTTGAGGTGGATGGTTGTCATCTCCAGCTGCTGAGAAGGCCTCAGCTGTTCAGTTCCAATGTGGAAATCCAACTCCTCCCTCACAGTCCAACTCAAACACGCCTCCTCTACGGTGCCTGCCCCCTTCCTCCCTTTAAGAAGCGCGTGCTCCCTCTGCAGTCCCAGAGCATTCTCTCTGCACCTCTGGAGCCACACTGTCCCAGCCTACAGTCAGCTCAATGCACAGCTGCCTCTGCCTGTGTGTACCTGCAAGCCCCACCTGGACTGGAACGCTGCCTTCTCCTCCACACAGAGGCAGCACTGGGAACTACTGAACTAGGGAGGGAGTGGACGAGGAAGATCAGCTGAGGGTCACAGGGAGCGGCCCGCAGCTCACAGCAGGAACCACCCCCGCCCTGCCAATCTGGAGGTGCCGGCTCTGTTCTCAGCAGGGCCGCCAAAAGCTCCGTTACAATAGCTCTTGGGCACAACGGTCAACTTGGTGTCGGGATCTAGACATACCAAAAATCATAACAAATAAAGAAGCTGTGTAGGCAGCATGCTGATTAAAGCACAGGCTTTGGAGTCAGAGCTTGAATTCCACTTATTATGTGACCTTGAACAAGTGACTCAATGCGTCAATCTCATTTTGTCACCAGCAAACTGAGGACATTATCTGCCACACAGTGTTGCTGGAAAATTAAGAGAGGTGACAGAACCAAAGTGCGTGGCACCAACTCTTCCTGGTTTATGATAAAGAACAGAACACAGGAACAGCCAAATCCAAGAGCCGCACAGGGAGGACCACCTCCCCAGCACTGAATGAGCTCACCAATCCAGAAGCTCTCCAAACCCAATATTCAGAGGGTTTTATGGAGTTTTTATAATGTAGACGAAACTGATTAAATCACTGGCCGCTGGTAACTAGCTCAATCTCCAGCCTGTCTCCCCTCCCCAGAGGAAGTAGGGGTGGGGCTGGTATGTCCAACTCTTTAATCATGCCTTGGTCTTTCTGACAACCAGCCCTAATCCTGAACCTGTCTAGGGGCCTGAAGCCACCTGTCATCTCATTATCATACCAAAGACACTACTATCACTCCAGAGATTCCAAGAGTCTTAGAAGCTCTTGTGTCAGGAACTGAAACCTAAGACCAAATATTCGACTCAATGATGTCCCTATCACTCAGGAAATGACAAGGGTTTTAGGAGCTCTGGGCCAAACCAGGATGAATACTAAAGATACACACTATTGTACTATGTGTCACACTATCACAGTAATTTTTTTTTTTTTTTTGAGATAGAGTCTACCTCTGTCTCACAGGCTGGAGTGCAGTGTTGCAATCTCAGCTCACTGCAACGTGCACCTCCCAGGTTCAAGCAATTCTTGTGCCTCACCCTCATGAGTAGCTGGAACTACAGGTGTGTGACACTACAACCGACTGATTTTTGCATTTCTTAGTAGAGACGGGGTTTCACTGTGTTGGCTAGGCTGGCCTCCAACTCCTGGCCTCAAGTGGACTGCCTGCCTTGCCTCCCAAAATTCTGGGATTAGTCGTGGAGCTATCGAGCCTGGCCTCACTATCACAATAATTATACTGAGAGGATGGGGGAGAAAAAAGTGGGCAAAAGGAGGAGGGGGTAGGGTAACTGACCTGAATCGTTGTTTTTCCACAGTAGGACATCTCCGTCTCTCACATAAACTATCTAGAAGAAAGGACTAAAACATTAAAGCAGTAACCTCCAAGAAGCAGGAATGAGGGTGGAGAAGGGGAAGGGAGGGGACTGCTGGCTTTTGTTCTAAGCCTTGCTAATTTCTAACTCTTAGAACTGTGTGCCTGTACAACCTCACTAAACAGAAGTATTTAATTTTTAAACAAAATCTGATAGTTGATGAAGAAGAATATCATATTAAGTGATGTGTTCTTTTTTTTTAAGAGAGAGGGTCTTGCTCTGTTGCCCAGGCTGCAGTGTAGTGTTACAATTCTAGCTCACTGCAGCCTCAAATTCTTGGGATCAGGTGATCAACCTCCGAAGCAGCTAGACCCACAGGCGTGCACCACCACACCCGGCAGGGTTTGTTTTTGTTTTTGTTTTTGGTAGAGGTGGAGGTCTCGCTATGTTGCCCAGGCTGGTCTTGAACCCCCAACCTCAGTGGATCCTACTGCTTCAGCCTCCCTAAGTGCTGGGATTGCACGTATGAGCCACCACACCAGGCCCAAGTGGTGTGTTCTAAAACTTGTTGGAATCCAACCACTCTGAAAATGTATGGAGAGCTATAAATCATCTCCCCATAAACACACATGAATGCATACATACACAAAATTTTTGCACAGGATATTGGGGTGTTCATAAATTTCTGAAAGTTAGGTTAAAATCCTTAAGATTATAGACTCTGGTTTCTTAAAGGAAATGTATTTCAAGACAGAGCTTGTCATTTATTGCACAACAAAAAAAATTCATAAAAAAAATCAAAAACACCCACATGCTAAAATGAGGCCCTCCTTGGTTGTAAACTACTTGGTGACTGCCAGCAGTTGTTTTCTTGACCATGGATGCACCTAATTCCTAACTATTAATAAAAGTACAAACACTGGGTATTGGGCTTTTTGCTTCAGCCTCGAAATAATCAGAATCTCTAAAACTCAGGAATGTGAATCACTGTTGGGTTGATTCAGCTGTTTACATTCTAGAAATGGACATGGAATCATGTACTTTTCAACCCATGAAGAGTCCTTTGTGTAGAACTTGAAAAGGCAAGGTCCCAAATTCCCAATATGGGTGTTTCTTCCAGTAGAGGAATTATTCTAATGACTTCTTAGCAAAACTTATGTAATCAGAGCAGGCCATCTAAATACTCCAAAACACAAAGTTTAGCTCCGTTTCTGATGGACCTGTTTCTACTGCTATAAACCTCACCAACAGCCTCACATCAAGTCAGAGGAACTGTTTTTTCATTAAGAGGTATCTTCATGGCCAGGCGTGGTGGCTCATGCCTGTAATCCCAACACTTGGGAGGCTGAGGCGGGCAGATCACAATGTCAGGAGTTCAAGACCAGCCTGGCCAACATAGTGAAACTCCATCTCTACTAAAAATACAAAAATCAGTTGAGCATGGTGGCGTGCACCTGTAATCCCAGCTGAGGCTGAGGCAGGAGAATCGCTTGAACCCAGGAGGCGGAGGTTGTGGTGAGCTAACATGGTGCCACTGCATTCCAGCCTGGGCAACAGAGCAAGACTGTCTCAAAAAAAAAAAAAAAAAAAAAAACTCCATGTTCCTGTCAATTTGCAAAAAAAATGTGGTATCTGTTAACCAGAGGCAATAAAAATCACCTCCCAGGCTGCTATAGTAAGTGGATTGGTAACTGTGGGAGGAGATCCTAATCCCTGAAACCTGTGGCTATATCACATGGCATGGCAAAAGGGGCTTTGCCACAGGCCTTAGGAAGAGCATCCTGGGTTATCCAGAAGGCTCCAATCTAATCCCATGAGCCTTTAAGAGCACAGACCTTACTCTGAGTAGAAGAAGAAAACTGCACAAAGGGGAAAAGGGAGAGCCTGAGCTAGTCCTGGGCTGATGGGACCACACGCAAGGACCACAGAGGGGCCCAGGAGCAGAGAGAGCCCCAACCCAACGGCCGACAAGAAAACAGGCGCCTCAGTCCTGCAACCGCAAGGAACTAGATTTGGCCAAAATCGCTTGGAAACAATTCTCCAGCGAGGAATGCAGCCCAGCCCACATGGTGATTTTTGCCCAGTGACACCCACGCCAGACTTCTACCCCACAGAACTGTGAGATGACACATTTGGATTATTTTAAGCCACTAAATTTGTGGAAATGTGTTAAAGCAGCAATAGAAATGAATACAGTGATTTACGTAGAAACCCCTAAGAGAGTGTCTGGCACGGTGTTGACACCTGACAAGTGTTCCTGATTTCCTTACATCCAAAGGCAGGGCTGGCCGCGTTCCATCCAAAACAACAGATGATAGACTTGTTCTGACAAAACAGATTTGGTGGATTATAAATGACCCAGAACACCTACAAATTTTAGGTTTCAGGTAAATGATTGCCTTTCCTTTAACTTAAGAAACCTACTAACGCTCGTCTTGCTGATAAACTCTAGGTACCACGCAGGAGACTAAACACCAGACCAACCCAGCCCTAGAAGCCCAGAGGGAACCCTTCCCAGCCCTCACTCCGCTGCAGTGAAATGATGTCCAGGTCACTTTCTCCCACTAGACCAAGAACTCCACCTCTCCAGGTGCAAGTCATGAGTCCCACCTTTGCCTCTCTGCTTCTAGAATGGTGCTTCTGCATGTCGCAGAAAATCTATCAGTGTGTGTCAACACTATATATGACAGTATCACTTAATATCTGCACATAAAACACAAATTCTTTGAGAACCAGGGCCAGGTTTATTAGCCTTTGAACTCCCACTGACACTGTCTGGGACATCAGAGGCATGCAGTAGAAGCTGGTGAAGAGAAAGAAAAGGCGGAGGAGAGGGAGTACGGCAGGCCCCTGACACCGCATACACAGCCTCTGAGGTGGCTGGAGGGGAGGCAGGTGCAGAGAAAGCTCCTGGGTGCTGGAGTGGGGTTCACTGTGATGCCTGCTGCTGGAGTTCAAATGTCAAAGATGATGCTTTGCTGACCTTGACCTCTGACTGTCCTTTAGCTTTGCCAACCTCAAGACAGGGCACTTAGAAACTGAAATGTCAAGAAATGATGCTTCACTAAAGCATGGGAATGTTATTTACATGGGAAATAACACTTGTTACTTCATTTTTTACATGGGAATGTAAATAATGGAGATTGTTAAAGACTAAATCACGTACATGTAGTAACTGTGTAAAATATTAATGATCACTGAAACACAAATTTGATGTTCCCCAATGCTAAATATAAAACAATACTGGTCAATTAAAGATAGAAGACAACCCTAATGAAGCTGCCCAGCACACACATTAAGACTTCTCTACATTAAACATTTGGGACTTCAAAGGAAAACCCAGATTCACTCAATTCTCAAGAAGGTGATTTTTTAAAATCTTTGGCAATACAATATTTTATTTAAAATTTACAAAATTCCATTACATTTATGATTTCATTTGATCCTCAAAACAATCTCCTGAAGTAGGCAGAACAGGTATCACTAACAACTAACTCCATCTTACAGGTAAGGGAACTAAGTTCAGAAAAGTACTTGGACTTAACAAAAGCCTTAATAGGGCCACATATCGAAGTCAAGTCCTCTGCTCAAAAGAATAGAGTAAGTTATTTTTTACATGTTATTCATACTTATATCTTGTCAATATCCAAAAATGTACTGAGGTAGCCTGCAATAATGGATACCTAGCCAATAAAAATATTAAAATGAAAAACAAAAACAAAAACCAGCAGGTGACATGGGAGACAGGGGAAGGGAGATACAAAGACTTCGACTTCTAATCTAAGAAAACTTTATCTCCATCCTTCCAGTTCCAGGCAAATAAAGGTGGTTTACAGGCAACAAGGTGTAAAGGCAACAAGGTGGTTTACAGACTCATAATCTAACAAAAGACAAGTATGGTCAGTTCTTACCCAAAACACTCCAAGCAGTCACAGCAAATCTCTAGGACAGCAAACCAATGACATCAAGGTAAGGAGTATACTTCAGTGAAAGAGTGAATTAAGTTCTCTGTTTGGGACCCTGGGCCAGGGCTAGGGTAGACAACTCTGAAATGTAGAGTTCAAAATATAGCCTCTGTCTTCTCCAAGCAGCATTAACTAGTTAAGTTTTATTAAAACATTAATAGAATCTAGAAAACCATAAAGAAAATCTAGTCGAGTTTTGAAGCCCTCTCCTAAAATCAGATTCCCTAAAAGAACAAATTACTTTATATATGTTTATATGTTATATGGAGCATATAAGAAAGAACTTTTCCTAAATTAAGAATGCAAATCAAAATAAAGGCAAAATCCTACTGAGTTAAGCAAAAATTGTAATTCAGTAGCTCACGACTTGACCAAATGGCTATTTTTAATCCCTATAATCATCCAAATAACTAGGAATAGCAGAGAAGATTGTCTCCTTTCTACAGAGAAACGTGGCTTTAAGAAAGTCAAGCACATCGAATTCCCACCTTACCAAACAGATCAATTGGAAAGGGGCTTAATATTTTATTTTTAGATTATTTATTTACCTTTTTATGTTTTACAGAAAGGGGCTCACTCCGTCACCCAAGCTGGAGTGCAGTGGCATGATCATAGCTCACTGCAGCCTCTAACTCCTGGGCTCAAGTGATCCTCCCACCTCAGCCTCTCAAAGTGCTGGCATTACAGGTATAAGCCACAGCACCTGGTCTTGCTATTTTAAAGAATTAGTTACCATAATCCTTAGAATTGGAGCTCCTTTATAGGTGATTCAACATGTGATGCAATTTTTTACAATTGGTAATTTTTTTTTTTTTTGAGAGAGAGTCTCTCTGTTGACCAGGCTAGAGTGCAGTGGCGTGATCTCCACTCACTGCAACCTCCCCCTCCCGGGTTCAAGCAATTCTCCTGCCTCGGCCTCCCGAGTAGCAGGGACTACAGGCACGTGCAACCATGCTCAGCTAATCTTTTGTATTTTTAATAGAGATGGGCTTTCACCATTTTAGCCAGGATGGTCTAGATCTCCTGGACCTTGTGAACTGCCTGCCTCGGCCTCCCAAAGTGCTAGGATTACAGGCGTGAGCCCCCGTGCCCAACCACAAGTAGTGATTTTAAACTATGCTTCCAACTATTACACAAAGCCAAGTACATCTATCTACTCAAGGCACTCTCAAAATTCCATTTACTTCCATTTTACTCTCCAAAATAAAATGTTAAAGAGACTAAAACATACTTCACATGACACTTAAAAGATCAACAAAATGCTCCTGAAAAAAAGATCTCCGCTCAACAACTCCATTAATGAGAAAAAAACAAACCAATTGGATATAGGGAAAATGCTGCACATAAAACACAATTATGAAGAATATGCAGGACATTACCAAAAAGTTGCTTAACTCTGAGATAAAGTATATACTCATGTAACTAAACTTGTTTAAAAGGAAAAAAGGGGAAGAAGAAAAGGAACTTCCACTTTAGAATCCACATTTTCAAAGGTCTCCATTATTTATACTATCTCCGTTAAGAGAATTTTTCTCTGCTATATTTGCTTGAAAGGTATAGGGCAGAGAAGACTCTTAGAAATTACGTAGTTTAAAATCCTCAAAGGTGAGAAAACTGAAGCCCAGAAGAGGCAGCCTTCCGTGAAAATTCCAGAGCCAGGCACAGACACGGTACTTTTTTATTTTTATTTATTTGTTGTTGTTGAGACGGAGTCTCCTATCATCCAGCTGGAGCGCAATGGCGCCATCTCGACTCAATGCAACCTCCGCCTCCAGGGTTCAAGTGATTCTGGTGCCTCAGCCTCCTGAGTAGCTAGGATTACAGGCACATGCCACCACGCCCGGCTAATTTTTGTATTTTTTAGTAGAGATGGGGTTTCACCATGTTGGCCAGGCTGATCTCGAATTCTTAACCTCAAGTGATCCGCCCACTTCGACCTCCCAAAGTGCTGGGATTACAGGCGTGTGCCACCGCACCCAGCAGACCCGCTTAAGTTTTAATCAAGTACTCTGCACTCTGCAACAAACGCTAGGACGTAATCGAAAAAAAAATTAATTTAAAAACCCTCTGGAGAGTCAGAGAATTGCAGATTTAAAATAGCATGAATACTTGGATTCATGGTATTGAAAAAGGACCTCTCATTTACCCGCATGCAAACGGTGCCTGCCCACATCTATCAGAGCATTTTTCAAGCTGTGCTACAGTTAACCATGTACTGCCCAAACCCCATCTGCCCTTGCAGATCATAAGCTCTTCAAGAACAGTACTTCAGGAGAACAAGCAAAGCTTCAGAGAGAAGGGGGCTACCTAACAGAGACCACAGCAATGGGGCGGCAGGAGCTGACGACTGGAGAGGCGGGATAGAGTGGAGGTCTGGGACCGGAGAGGGCAGAGAAGGCAAATGATGAAGGGCTTGCTTGACAGCTAGAGGGCTAGAAGCCGCAGCTGCGGTGATGAGCTCAGCTTTGTCTCATCTGCCTGTTCCTTACACACCATCTCTTGTTCAGAGAGAACTTCAGGTTGCGTATTCGTGCTCCCTGAGCCTTCTGCTGTTTGTCTCTGGGACCTTTAACACTCTTAAAAGGGGAAAGCTGTTCAGTTCGATTTTCCTTCCTGGGACATAACAAGTTTTTCAAAAGTTTGATCAAAGCATACACTAACGAGTGATTCCTCTTCTTTGGTGGCTGAGAAATACAGCGTCTGAGGGGCAGCATCAGGTCTTCCCATCAAGCTGAGATCAGAGTCTCACCACCCACGGACCTCACCCTAGCTCTCCCCTCATAAATCTGACCTCTAACTGTAACTGCCTTGGCCTCATTCCGTGGGTGTGGATGCTCCTGCTTCAAACGCATTTTCCAGCCCGCCAAATTCTTGGGAGAGTTTCTCCAGCTACAAAGTTCAATCTGGCTTTCCAGATTTTTTTTTTTCTTCCCATTCCTAACGGAAGAAATCAAGAAACGCAGGGCAGAAGGGCCCTGCTCCGGCCTCCAATCAGAGCCCAGCCCCGGGCCAGAGCAGGAAGCGCGGCGGTGGGACGCGCGGTGACAGCCCCGCGCCCCCCGGGACCCGCCCGCCAGGGCAGAGGGCGGTGCGGCCACTGCGTGACAGCCCCCGGCCCGCGCCCCGCCTCCACCCGCCGGGCAAGTGAGAGGACAAATCATACCCCGCCTGGGGCGCGCGTGTGCTGGGGGTCTGTGCGTGGGGGGCGTACTGCCTCCACGCACGGACCCCCAGCACACGCGCGCCCCAGGCGGGATCGCCCCAAACGAGCCACGGGGCGGCGCGATCTTCACTCGCAAGGCGGCCGGGACCAACGCGCGCGGGTCCACGCAGCGTCCCCATAGGTGACAAAACACTCAGGAAGCCGTCGTGCGGGGCGGGGAAAGAGCTCCCAAGCAGAGTCACGGACCCCCACCTCCGAGGGTCCGCGCAGTCCCCTCAGTGACGTGGGCGAAGCAGCCACACCGTGGGGGAGGGCGGGGAGGGCGGCGGAGCCTCCCACTCGCGGTGACCCGGACCCCGCCCCACGAGTGGGTTCCTCGCAGGGTCCCCTCTGAGGCACACGGGGACCGGCTACCCCGCGGGGGACCGGGCAGGAGCGCGCGCCCGGGTCCATGGAGTCCCCTCCGCAGCAGTCCCAGGGAGCCGGGGAGCAGTGGGGACGGGCCCCCACCCGGGGGGTGACGGGACCCCCGCGCGGGCCCACGCGGCGTCGCAGCAGGCGCGGAGCCCCCGGTGCCACCCGAGGCCGAGACAAAGCCAGGGCGCACGAACCCTGGACCCCGATCCCGGACCCCGCGGAGCCCCGCTCGGAGCCGCCACGCCCGAGACAGAGACCCCCGCCCGGTCCGGAGACCCCGCCGCCCGCTGCGCCGTCTCACCTCAGGCCGCCGCCTCGCAGCGCTCGCTCCTCGCTGCGGCGCCTGGGCCGAATGGAGCGCAGCGGAGCAGCCGACAGAGCCGCGGCCGCCTCAACAATGGAGCCCCGGGGCGGGGCCGCAGCCTCAGCCTCAGCCGGTGTCCCTCGCTCGGGCTCGGGATCGGCTCGCGGAGCTGCTGCCGGCGCGAGGTTGCGGCCGGTATGGACACCGCGCAGGCGCACACGGCCCCGCCCGCCGTCTGCCGCCCCGCCCCCAGCAGAGCCCGGCGTCCAGGACCCGCCCCCCAGCCAATAGGGAGAGAGCTGCCCAGAGAGGGCGGGGCCTGGGGGAAACAAAGGAAGGCTGGGCGGGGCGGCGCTGGGGCTGGGCTTGCGGGGTCCCGCGGGAGGGCGGGACTCATGAGCTGGCCAGACCCTCGCCTCCTAGAAGGCCCAGCTCATCCTCCACTTGGTGTCGGCTCAGCAGGACGCGCTCATCTCAAGCCGAGTTTAGGCTTTTAGAGCAGAGAGCAAGAGACAGGCTTTACAGAAAGGGAAACTGAGGCCCAAGGAACAGGATTGCCTGCCGCCCGAAGTCACGTAGTCCCATCCACTGTTCATCTTTTAGTCATTCCACAAACATTTGGAAGCGTTAGGAGTGAAGTAGGGCTGGGAGTGGTGGCTCACGCTTGTAATCCCAGCACTTTCGGAGGCCAAGGCAGGTGGATCACTTGAGGTCAGGAGTTCGAGACCAGCCTGGCCGAGATGGTGAAACCCCTTCTCAAAATAGAAAAAATTAGCCGAGCGTGGTGGTGCGTGCCTGTAGTCCCAGCTACTCGCTACTCAGGAGGCTAAGGCAGGAGAATCGCCGGAACCTGGGAGGCGGAGGTTGCAGCGAGCCTAGATCATGTCACTGCATGCACTCCAGCCTGGGTGACAGAGTGAGACTCTGTCTCCAAAAAAAAAGGAGTGCAATAGAACCAAACTGGGGCCCTCCCTGAAGGAGCTCAGCCAAGGAGGACCTGGGATGTCTGTGTGTCTCTTTAACGCCTAATAAAGTTGGCAGGAGCCAGGGCTAATCACTTCCCTTTCCTGCCTCAGAGCTTTTGTGTGTTTGCTGTTCCCTACCCGAAATGCCAAGTACCAGTGGTATTTATTTATGTATAGAAATGGGGTCTTCCTATGTTGCCTAAGCTGGTCTCAAACTCCTAGCCTCAAGCTATCCTCTTACCTTGGCCTCCCAAAGTGCTGGGATTACAGGCAGGAACCACTGTCCCCAGCCCTGATCATCTTCGAAACCTCTTTCCTCATCTTATTTGAGCTTCCTGTATCATGTGACCCCACACACTCGGTTTTTCTCTCCCTCCATAGCTGCTCCTCTGTGGATCTCAGGGACCCACCTCCTTCACTCCCCAACCTGTACATGTCTTGGCTCAGGCCAAATGCCCTTCCATTTGCAGTGGGCACCGCTACAGGAAATCTCATGCCCTTCTGGGCTTCACGAACCATCCACATGCTCTGCTGCCTGCCAGAGACGTCCATCCAGGTCAGATGCCCAGCCCTGACCTCTCCCAAAGCCCCAGGTGGACAAGAGGAGGCATCTCAAATTTTCTGTGCGTCAAAACAGCATGCTTTATCAGCGCCCCACCCTGCTCATCCACATTCTTGCAATTCTTAGTAAACAGCCCCTCCATTCACCCAGCTGCTCAGGTGAAAATCTCAAATCCTCCTCCAGCCCTTCTTCCAGCACCCCTCACTCCCAGCGCCAGCCGGGGTGCTATTCCAGTGGCTTCCTCCCACTCAGCATGAAGTGTGACCTTTCGGGGTGCTGTCCAAGTGGCTGCCTCCCACTCGGCATGAAGTGTGACCTTTTGCCCGGGCGGTGGCTCATGCTGTAATCCCAGACTTTGGGAGGCTGAGGTGGGCCCGACCAGTATGGTGAAACTAAAATACAACAATTAGCTGGGCATGGTGACGTGCGCCTGTAATCCCAGCTACCCAGGAGGCTGAGGCAAGAGAATTGCTTGAACCTGGGAGGCGGAGGTTGCAGAGAGCCTGGGTCACGCCACTGCACTTTAGCCTGGGCAACAGAGAGACTCTGTCTCAAATTTAAAAATAAAATAAATGAAGTGTGACCTCTCTGAGGCAAGGCAGTGTCCAACTCTGATTCACTTCTGTGTGCAAAGCAGGACGTGCACCCTGAAGGCACTCAGGGATACTGCTGGGATGGTGGAAACACAGGGAAGATGTTGGTGGTGGCTGGAGCGGACCCCATCCCCATCTCCCTTCCCACGCACATCTGCACACTCACTCACACGCACACTCACACCCACCACTGAAAGCCTGGCCTCTGATCTGATTTCCCTAACAAGGTCCCCCATGAACATCAGCTGCTTCCCTCCCTCTCCCCAGCTAGGGCCCCACTGTGTTCTGCGATGTACTGAGGGATCAGGAGAACAAAACCTCAGGGAGGGAAAGGACAGTCATTCCAGGGTGCAGGCCTCTGCATCCCCCTCCATGCCCTCCCCCCTGCCTGACACACCCCCTCGGCCCTGTACCTGGCCAGCTCCTACCAACTCTTAAAGTCTTGACAAGTTCAGTGGTGGCAGCCACACCCTAAAGTGACTGACCCCTCTCCCCCTCCCCCGCCCCGCCCCGTGACCAATGACCTCTGCCCTTGCATAATCTTCCTGACCTTGGGTACAAGCAGAACTAGTGACTGGTTTCTAACCCATAGAGCCTGGCAGAAGCAATGGGATGTCACTTTCAAGGGTGCGTCACCTTCGCAGACTAGAGAGAGGGGTTCCACCTTCAAGCTCTGTAGGAGAGAGACACCTTCGGAGGGGTCCGGTAGGCAAGGAAGCAAAAAGCTGGGCTTGCCAAGCAGGTCCCAGGAAATGAATTCTGCCAGCAATCTCCATGGACCTGGAAATGGATTCTTCCCTGGTAGAGCCTCAGCTGCTTAGGGTGAGACCCTTAAGATGTGCTCAACTCCTAACTTGCCAAAATTGGGTTAAAGGTGTGTGTTGTCTTAAGCTTCTAATCTAAGTATTTAGTTATTGCCTATGAAAGTGTTAGAATATAAGACAATAACTTAGGTCCCTTCCCTTCACTCACTTTCTTCTTTCTTGCGTTCACCACAATTATACTTATTTATTTAACATCTGCCTCTTGACTGGGCGCAGTGTCTCACGCCTGCAATCCCAGCACTTTGGGAGGCTGAGGTGGGCAGATCACCTGAGGTCAGGAGTTCGAGACCAGCCGGGCCAACATAGTGAAACTCCAACTCTACTAAAAATACAAAAATTAGGCCAGGCGCAGTGACTCACGCCTGTAATCCTAGCACTTTGGGAGGCCGAGGTGGGTGGATCACCTGAAGTCAGTTCAAGACCAGCCTGGCCATCACGGTGAAACCCCATCTTTAAAAAAAAAAAAAATACAAAAATTAGCTGGGTGTGGTGTCGCTCACCTGTAATTCCAGCTACTCAGGAGGCTGAGGCAGGAGAATCACTTGAACCCTGGGAGGTGGAGGTTGCAGTGAGCCGAAATGGCACCATTGCACTCCAGCCTGGGTGACAAGAACAAAACTCATCTCAAAAAAGAAAAAGCTGTCTCTTGCCACTAGCGTGAAGGCCCCACGAGAAGAGAAGTGGAAACTCTTGCTCATAACTGTGCTTCACAGGCCCAGCACGGTGTAGTTCTAGCACAGCTGGTCGATGGTGGACGCTGCTGGTTGGAGGAACCAGCGGGCCCTCCCAGCTGCCTTCTCCTTGGTCGTGTTCCACTATAGAAAACAGAATCGTTTCTTGCCTTTCCAGAATCCCTCTTAGTGGGGAGTAGCCAAGCGACTTTGTCCTAGCCAGGGAGACATAAGTGGAAGTTGGCTGAAAAGTTTCTAGCTGTGGTGTGCTGGGACGATTTAAGCCAGACCATGAGAGTGACCGTCTGTTGTTCAGGAATTCTGCAAGTTAGTTGTTCAATACATTCAGTACTTAAAAATATTAAATTATATAAGCTCACAAATTAAAAAATGCAGCAGACCAGATGCAATGGCTCACGCCTGTGATCCCAGCACATTGGAAGGCTAAGGCAGGAAGATCAGGAAGGGCACGAAGATCACTGAAGCCTGGGAGTTCAAGACCAGCCTAGGTCTTCAATGAAAAAGCAAGACTCTATCTCTACAAAAAATTTTAAACTTAGCTAGGCGTGGTGGTATGCGCCTGCAGTCCTAGCCACTCGGGGCTGAGGTGGGAGGATCGCTTGATAATGAGCTATGATAGTCCACTGCACTCCAGCCTGGGTGACAGAGTGAGGCCCTGTCTCAGAAAGGAAGAAGCATATATTATAGATTAATAATATATAATGTGTTTTATATAAATAAATATATAATTAATGTATTATATATTTGTATATACATATATAGATTATAAATGTATTATATAAATATATAATACATTTCTGTATTATAATTGTATATTTATATATTATAATTATATGTATTAATTTTATATAATTATACATAAATATATATAAAACAAAGATAATAAATCATCAAAATGCATTATGTCCTGATTATTTCACTCTTACCCGTGTTCTTAAAGATTTGCATGGACTGCTTCGGGAGGTGGAAATCCTAAATCATAGTGTGCCACTGACTTCTCTTCCCAGCTCCATAGTCAGCAATGTCATGGTAGTAGCTTGAAATCAGACATAGTGGGAGAATTTACACAGAAATTGGCAATGGTTAAAAATCAGGACCTTCCCTATTCCCCTTCTCCCCCGAAATGCCAGCACGCCCCTGATTTCGAGGGGATTTTTGCTCTCTTGGAAAAGGAAAAGCCACAGCGGATGCTGTCTTTTTCTCAGCAGCAGGTTCATGATCACGAACACAGTGTGACATCTGCAGCTACAGTGGCCATTGTGCGGCCATCTCAGGCACTACAGGCAAAGGAATCAGAGAGATTCTGAACCTCGCACTATTGACTCAGTGCAACAGCACCAGCAATCACCTACCCCCAAACTCTCAGTTAGGTAGAAAAAACAAATCCCTCTTCATCTAAGCCTCTGGTCATCAATTCTACATTTACTTACAGGATTCTGTAACTGAAGCATGTAGAATTAATATTTGTTGAATTAGTAAATCAATAAACTCAGCCTGATTCTTGAACATGTACTTGGAACCTCTCACAACATTCCTGCGGAGACATCCAGGTTGTGTCTCTGTCTGCTAGCAAGAAGCTACCTACCCAATGAACCCGTCCAGGCATACAACAACAGCTCCGATTAGCAGGAAGCTTTTCCCCTTATGAAACTGACATTTTCTTTTATTTATTTATTTATTTATTGAGACAAGGCCTCACGCTGTCACTCAGGATGGAGTGCAGTGGCGTGAATATGGCTCGCTGCAGCCTTGATCTCCCAGGCTCAAGTGATATTTCTACTTTAGCGTCCTGAGTAGCTGGGACTACAGGCGCATGCCACCAAGCCTGGCTAATTTTTTTATTTTTATTCTTTGTAGAGATGGGGTCTTGCCATGTTGCCCAGGCTGGTCTCAAACTCCTGAGCTCAAGCAATCTTCCTGCCTCAGCCTCCCAGAGTGTTGGGATTACACGTGTGAGCTACCATGCCTAGCTGAAACTGAAATTTTCTGATCTCTTGGGACCTCAGAAAATAAGTCAAACTCTTCTTTTCTACCATAGCCCTTCTGATATAAACAGAGCTTTCATTCTCTGGAAAAACAAATCAGGGTTTATTGATCCAAAGAGTTGGACCAACCCTGTTTGTGGGAACTCCTGACCTAGTTTGATACTGTGAAAGACTAGTCACTAGAAAGAGTGACCCATTCCTTCTTGTGAGTTACCCTACATAGGGTTCATCCAGTAAGTAACCAATAGTTTGGATGTCTGTCCCCACTCAAATCTCATATTGAAATATCCCCAATGTTGGAGGTGGCAACATGGTGAAATCCCATCACTACAAAAAGTACAAAAAGCAGCCAGGCACTGTGGCAAGTGCCTGACTCCCAGAAGCTGGGAGACTTCTTCCCAGAATTTTCCATTAACACATCTTTTGAAGAAAAAAATCATGAACTATTTGTATGCCACAGCAAGCTTCACTTCCATGACACCTTTGATGCAGTCCTCCTCAAGGGAGCAAAAATTGCCTCTGGCACCTGGAGGAGACGCCAGGCCCAATTTAAGATGTGCTGTCAGTATGCCAATGCAATCAGAGCTCGCAAGGCTGTTGCATTCATTATCGATAACTAATTCGATAACCACAGTTATTGACCATTGCATTAGCTATTGGTAACGAATGAATGTAGTAGCCTTGCAAGCTTTTACTACCCAACCCCACCTAAAGGCTTAAAACAGCTAACATTTATTATCTCATAGTTTCTGTGGGTCAGAAGCTTAACTGTGTGCCTGTGGTTTAAGGTGTCTCCCAAGGCGGCAACCAATGCATGAGCTGGGGATGTGGTCCCACGAGAAGTCTGGACTCAGAGAAATGCTTCCAAGCTCACTCGTGCGGCTCCACACTGGCTGTATTTTCTCACCAGCTGCTGGCCTCCCTCCGTTGCTGGATTAGCGCATTTTCACATTGCTAGAAAGACATACCTGAGACTGGGTCACTTCCAAGAGAAGAGGTTTCATTGGCTCTTGGCTCTGCAGGCTGAACAGGAAGCACAGTGGCATCTGCACTTGGGGAGATCTCAGGAGGCTTCCAATCATGGCGGTAGGTAAGGGGGAGCAGGCACATCACGGGGTGAAAGCGGGAGCAAGAGGATGAGGGGAGAGGCACTGCTGACTTTTAAATGACCAGATTTCATGAGAACTCACTTATCACAGGATAGTACCCAGGGAGATAGTGCTAAGACATTCAAGAGAAATCTACTCCCATAAGGCAATCACCTCCACTAGAACTCCACCTCCAACACTGGGGATTATATTTCAACATGAAATTTGAGTGGGGACACACATTCAAACTCTATCAGTTACTTACTGCTTGAACCCTACGTAGGATAACTCACAAGAAGGCAGCCTACCTCCTCCGCACAAGCAGGTGGGGCAGCAAGAGAAAGCGTCTGAGAAGGAAGCCACTGTCTTCTTGTAACCCAGCACTGGGAGTGACATGCCATCACTTTTGCTGTCTTCTGTTCCTTAGAAGCAAATCCGTAGGTCCAGCCCATACTCAAGGGGAGAAGACCACACAAGGGCGAAAATTCCAGGGACTGGTGATCATCTCAGGGGCTGCCTGCCACCACTGCTGAAAACTGTGTGTTAAAAAAAAAAAAATCTTGGCTTGACATGGTGGCTTACGCCGGTAATCCCAGCACTTTTCAAGGCCAAGGTGGGCAGATCGTTTGAGTTCAGGAGTTGAAGACCACCGTTGTCAACATGGTGAAATCCCATCTCTACAAAATCAGCCAAGCACTGTGGCAAGTGCCTGTGGTCCCAGCTACGTGAGAGGCTGAGATGGGAAGATGGCTTGAGCCCAGGAGGCAGAGGTTGCAGTGAGCTGAGACTCCGTAACTGCATTCCAGCTTGAGCTACAGAGCCAGACTCTGTCTCAAAAAGTCAAAATGAAAATAAAAATAAAAATAAAAAAAATCTTAAAAGCCGCCATAGGCAGTCATCAAAGGAAATACAAGGGACTTCTCATTAGAAATCATGGAAGCCGGCTGGGCACGGTGGCTCACGCCTGTAATCCTAGCACTTTGGGAGGCCAAGGTGGACCGATCACCTGAGGTGATGAGTTCAAGACCAGCCTGGTCAACATGGCGAAACTTTGTCTCTACTGAAAATACAAAAATTAGCATGCCTGTAATCCCCAGCTACTCAGGAGGCTGAGGCAAGAGAATCACTTGAACCCAGGAGGCAGAGGTTGCAGTGAGCCAAGATCATTCCATTGCACTCCTGCCTGGGTGACAGAGCGATACTGCATCTGAAGAAAAAAAAAGAAACGAAGAAAGAAATAATGGAATAACAACAGTCTTGTCATGTTGAAATAGATAGAAAAAGCCTTGTCAACCCATCTCCTGCAAAATCTACAACCTCTACTACCATTCACACGTGCTGACTTCAGCCCCCTTTATGCACATGACATAGTATGAAAAGAACCACTTCCTGGCTGGCCCCACGCAGCTGGCGATTTTTGCATTGCTTCATGGCTTGGCAAATGCTGGTCTATCCAGTTATTATGGTGGTGTGGTGTTTTGGCATAAATTTAAGAGTAAAAACAATCATGTTTTGAAGCCCAGCTCTAACACCTCCCTGACCTTGAGCGTCTCTCAGCTTCTCTGAGCCTCAGTAGCTATATCAGTAAAATATATATAATACCTGCCATGCTACAGTTTTCTTTTTTTTTTTGACTTGCAGTGTTGTTCTGTTGCCCGGACTAGAGTATAGTGGTGTGATCTCTGCTCAATACAGCCTCCGCCTCCTGGTTCAAGAGATTCTCCTGCCTGAGCCTCCTGAGTAGCTGGGATTACAGGTGTCCGCCATCACTTCCAGCCAATTTCTACATTTTTAGTTGAGACGGGTTTCACCATCTTGCCCAGGCTGGTCTGGAACTCCTGACCTCATGATCCACCCGCCTCAGCCTCTCAGAGTGCTGGGTGTAAGCCATCCCACCCAGCCTTTGCTAGAGTTTTCTGAGAATTAAATGAGATTGTATAGGTAAATTGCCTATCACATAGTAGTCACCTGATAGATGTAAGTTGTGTTTTTTGTTTGAAATGGAATCTTGCTCTACTAAGTAGCCCAGATTGGAGTGCAGTGGTTCGATCAGGGCTCTCTGCAAACTCCACCTCCCTGATTCAAATGATTCCCTTGCCTCAGCCTCCTGAGTAGGTGGGACTACCCACCACCACGCTCGGCTAATTTTTGTATTTTTAGTAGAGACAGGGTTTCACTATCTTGACTTCAAGTGATCCACCCACCTTGGCCTCCCAAAGTGCTGGGATTACAGGCATGAGTCACCACGCCCAGCCAAGTTTTTGTTTTTTTCTGGCAAGCAAACTGGTACCCATTTTTTCAGACCCAGTTCCAATGTCACCTTCTCCCCAAAGCTGTCCCAGCTCCTCAGGAGGGCATCCACACCTCTCTGCCTTCTCACAGCTGCCCGATCTTCTCGCACTTAACACCTCATATAATCAGTGTGTTTCTAGATCTGTCTCTCCCATGCCACAGGGAACTCATCCAGGGCAGATACTCATCCTTAACTTCCTGGCTGGCACCCACGACGTGCCTGGCTCCATAGTACGCACTCCATGCATATTCATTATTTGATTGGAAACAGTTGGGTGTTAAACTAATCATATGCTGAACATTTTTGTGCTGCAAACTCACCGACCTCCCAGCCATCCTTCCCAACGCCCTTCCTTGCTTTGACGGAATGAGGGACTTCCCCTCCCCTGGTTTGATTCAGTTGTCACTGTCACTGGCCACCACGTGTAAAACAGCCCCTCTTGTCACTCCCCCACTTATCTCGCATTTTTCCATAGCATGTACCCTCCCCCAGCACAGGGATTGTCTGCTCACTGCACCCCAGATAGAAGCTCCAGGGTTTTCTCTGTCTTGTTCGCTGTAATATCTGAAGATTTTGGAGGAGTGCCTGGCACCTGGCTTGCACTCAGTAATTCCATGTCGAGTTAATTAATCAGTCTCATGCATGCGGCTGTCAAGAGGTCTAAGTCTTCACAATAGTGCCTGGCGCAACGATGCTCTCAGTCTCTCAGTGCTTGCTGGCTTCGCTTCCTCTTCTTCCTCCTGCCTTCCCTCTCTCCATCCCTCCTCTTCCTCTTTCCCCTTTTTACTTGTGTGCTCAGGTCTCTCTCATTATAAGATTCCACATCAGCCACGCATCACCCACATGAACAGGTCCTCCACCTCCCCTCCCCCCATCAGTGGCCCCAGCCTCTCCACCCACCCGGATGCAGGTGTGTATGCCCGGGCGGGCTTTTTTTTAAACGGAGTTTTGCTCTTGTTGCCCAGGCTAGAGTGCAATGGCTGATCTCAGCTCACTGCAACCTCCACCTCCTAGGTTCAAGCGATTCTCCTGCCTCAGCCTCCCAAGTAGCTGGGACTACAGGCGCCCACCATCATGCCCAGCTAATGTTTTGTATTTTTAGTAGTGACAGGGTTTCACCATGTTGGTCAGGCTGGTCTCAAACTCCTGACCTTAGGTGATCCCCCCGCCTCAGCCTCCCAAAGTACTAGGATTACAGGTGTGAACCACCGTGCCTGGCTGGTCACTGAAACTCTTTAGGACTAAATCCAAAGGACGCACTTTGGCCCTCGCTGGCTTGATCTCACCTCACCATCACTCTCCGGTCCCTCCTTTTCACACTTGGGACTCCCTTGCCCTCTGTTTCGCCATGCCCTCTTGAGCTTCCTCCTCGGGCCTCTGCCCATCCTCCACCGAGCTCAGAAAGGCCCTGCGCTCCTCTAGGCTGCTCCAGGCCCTCAGCCCTCAGCAGGGCTGAGCGATCTTCGCAGGTGATGGTGTTGGCCATCCCTCCCAGACAGCTGTGCCCACCCACCCCTGCCTACTGGGCCTCCAGCCTGTGGCTCAGTCTCTCCAGGGCATCTCACCTGGGTGGCCTTGGGTGGGCACATCAAACACAACAGCCTGCAGACAGGACACACCCCCTTCTGCCCACCCCAGGCTACTCTTCCCAGGTTCCACTCTCTGAACAGCCTCACCATTCATCCCCTTGCCCATGCCAGAAGGCAGGGCCCAGTGAATATTCATCATTTGACTGGAAACAATATTCAGGGGTGCAGAGGGAAGATACACCCTCCCCCTCCCTGTCCCCATTCCACACCATTGTGAGGCCAGGTGAGTCTGTCCTCTGGATCCTCGTCTTCCTCTCCAGCCCTCAGCACTCCTCCAGGCCTTTGCATCTCTCCATAGAGGTAAGACAGAAGCATCCCTCAGTCTCCCTGCCTCCAGACCTGGCCCCTCCAACAGGTCCTCCTCAGGACAGCCCAGGGCAAAGGAAGAGGGATGGTCGTCATCCTTCAAGAGCAAATCTCAAAAGTCCTTTCCCTGAGGAAAGCACCTGTCTGGGTCTGGATCTGCTTTGAAGGACGGCTTTGACGGTGAAGGCTCTCCAGCTACAGGAGGATGTGCTGGGGTAGAGAAGCAAATAGACAGCGGAGTGTCTCTGGAGGGGCGTGCTGGCCACAGGGAAGGGGAGAAACAGAGGGAGCAGGGGACAAGGGGAGGGGTGGGTGGCAAGGAGGAAGAGGAGGGAGCTGGTGGGGGTGGGGGGAGTCCTCTGCTGGGAAGTGCCTGGGGCATTTTGAGAACAAAGATGTCTAAAGATCAGTCTTGCACTCTCCCAGCCACGGTAACCTCCTTCTCTAGGCCATTACAGGCCTGCCTTTCGTGAGCCATACTGGGAGGGTTCTGGTACATAAAAGGGGGTGATATGGTTTGGCTGTGTGTCCCCCCTCCACCAAATCCCATCTTGTTGCTCCCATCATTCTCACATATTGTGGGAGGGACCCGGTGGGAGGTAAGTGAATCATGGGGCAGGTCTTTCTCATGCTGTTCACGTGATAGTGAATCAGTCTCATGAGATCTGATGGCTTTATAAAGGGAAGTTTCCCTGCACAACTCTCTTCTCTTGTCTGCTGCCATATAAGACATGCCTTTCACTTTCTGCCATGAAAGTGGCACTTTCCTTCCCAGCCATGTGGAACTGTAAGTCCAACAAACCTCTTTCTTTGGTAAATTGCCCAGTCTCAGGTATCAGCAGCGTGAAAACGGTCTAACACAGGGGGACTGGTTCATGTCTGGGTCAGCTTGGAGCTGGGAGAAGGGCTGGCTGCAGGAGATGACACCTCAGCGTTCTCACCAAATCCTTCAGACTTTCACACACTTTTACCCAATAAGTGGATTAAACCTGTTCAATCAAAGCCATCAAGCCGTATTTCACTACTGACTTTTCCGAGGTTGCAGGGTTGGTACATACATGGCATTCTGACTAGCCAGCCAAACAGTGACAAAATGCAAGTGTGGGGCCCCTGCCCACAAACCCTCATAATACTTCCTTCCTGAACAGCTCACAGCTCACACCAGATATCATTTTTAAAAATCTGGGTCCTCTGGCTGGGTACGGTGGTTCACACCCCTGTAATCCCAGCACTTTAGGAGGCCGAGGCAGGCAGATCACCTGAGGTCAGGACTTCGAGACCAGCCTGACCAACATAGAGAAACCCCACTCTACTAAAAATACAAAAAATTAGCTGGGCTTGGTGGCACATGCCTGTAATCCCAGCTACTCAGGAGGCTGAGGCAGGAGAGAGCTGCCTGAACCCAGGAGGCGGAGGGTACAGTGAGCCGAGATCGTGCCATTACACTCCAGCCTGGGTGACACAGTGAGACTCCATCTCCAAAAAGAAAATGATTCGTACAGTGCCTATGCTAGCAACTAGCTTTCCTTTAGGGCTCTTTACTGAAAAAAATGGCTGCACAGTGGGCATCATCCAGCGCTGCAGAATGCGGCCCCTGTGTGAGGAGATGGAGAGTGTCAGGAACCGGAGAGTGCGTGGGCTTAGAGCTCAGTGGTGCTGAGTTTGAATCCCACACCTCCACTCAGCAACTGTTCCACTGCAGAGGTTGCGCTCTGTCTCTGAGCCTCCGTTTGCTTGTATATAAAATGGAACAGGTGTGCTAGTTCTGTGACGTGATGAGTCCTGAAAACTCCCAGTTCTGGGCCTGACATGTGACCCACTCTCAAACATGGCGACTATAGAGCTTAAAAACGTGGCCATTGGCATCAAAGACTGCTTTGAATCCCAGATCTGCCACGTACCAGCTGCATGATCTCAGGCTGTTTACTTAGCTTCGC
This sequence comes from Cheracebus regulus, assembly GCA_963574635.1. Taxonomy (NCBI): domain Eukaryota; kingdom Metazoa; phylum Chordata; class Mammalia; order Primates; family Pitheciidae; genus Cheracebus; species Cheracebus regulus. The sequence continues at coordinate 60,379 of CAUYQU010025113.1, forward strand.
TGGGTCTGTCTCCTCATCTGTAAAGTGGAGATAATAATACCGTCTTACAAAGCTGTTCTGAGAATCGAATCGTACAATGCTGTAAAATACCTAGCCTGGTTTCTGGCACAGAGCAAGCACTGAATTCATGGTAGTTGCTAATGCACAAAGATGAGGAGGAGCAGGAGAAAGAAGAGGAGGATGAAGGATTCTGAGAATGAAACTTGGGTAAGCCTTAATTGAAAATGGCAAGGTGGTTGGGTGCAGAGGCTCACACCTATAATCCCAGAACTTTGAGAGGCCAGGGCAGGCGGATCATCTGCGGTCAGGAGATCGAGACCATCCTGGCCAACATGGTAAGATCCTGTCTCTACTAAAAATACAAAAATTAGCTGGGTGTGGTGGCTGGTGCCTGTAATCTCAGTTACTCAGGAGGCTGAGGCAGGAGAATTGCTTAAACCTGGGAGGCAGAGGGTGCCATGAGCCGAGATTATGCCACTGCACTCCAGCCTGGGAAACAGAGCAAGATTCCATCTCAAAAAAAAAAAAAAAAAAAAAAGGAAAGAAAGAAAAAGAAAATGGTAAGGCTTAGCTAGCTTTTAGATGCCTCATCTCAACAGAGGGATTTTTTTTTCTTTCTGCCAACGAAACAATTTCCTTAAGGCATTTCCACTCTGGTTCTCTTCAGATTCTAATTCTCTGTACACATTGTTTTCCTCTAATTATATTTTATGTGAAACTCCCATTGATTTCAATTGGACTCCTTTAAATACTGGCAAAAACATATCATGCTTAAATGCTATCTGGAACAATGGAAGAAAATGTCTCTGTTTTTCTAATTTCAGCAATATGTGTAAGTTGAGTTTATATAATTCCACTTCCCATATTTTTCTGCAGAGTTTAATGATTTCCCAAAGTGTGTAGATAATATAAGCATTTCCTCTAGAGACCTCTGTGAAAAATATCTTACTAAACACCAATCTTGCCTATGGTTGTTAAAGTAAAACTACTTTTTTTTTGAAAGAAAGAAAAAGAGAGAAAAAAAGAAAGAAAGAAAGAGCAAAAGAAAGAAAGAAAAAGAATGAAAGAGAGAAAGAAAGAGGAAGAGAAAGAGGGAGAGAGAAAGGGATTCTTGTTCTATTGCCCAGGCTAGAATGCAGTCTAAAAATGGGTATTAAAAACCAAACTCTTAAATAAAACATCAACAAAGAGAATTCAACAGTACATCAAAACATAAAACAATAAAATATTTGATTATTATATATATTATTATATTCTATAATAATAATTAAAAAATAATAAGGTGTGAACAGGTATATCAGGAATGTAAAAATGGCTTAATACTAGTAAATTCAGGCTGGGCACTGTGGCTCACAACTGTAATGCCAGTGCTTTGGGAGGCAGAGGCAGGATGGCTTGTGGCCATGAGTTCAAGACCAGCTTGGGCAATGTAATGAGACCCTGACTCTACAAAAATACATATATATATATATATATATATATTTGATTTGCAGTAGCTTTGAAGGTCTGTAAAATAAATTAAAAAAAATTTAAAAAATAGCTGAATGTGGTGGTGTGCACCAGTAGTCCTGGTTACTTGGGAGGCTGAGTTGAGAGGACCTCTTGAACCCAGCAGTTTGAGGTTACAATGTGTTACAATGATTGCACCACTGCAGTCCAGCCTGGGGGACACACAGTAAGATCCTGATTTAAAAAATAAAAAAAGAAAAGAATATTTATTAATATTTTAGATCACAGTAACAGGTTTTTCAATGAGAAAAATCATGCAATCATATCCAAAAATTCAATGTTCATCCTTGATGTTTAAAAAAATGTAATAAAGCTGGGCACAGTGGCTCACACCTGTAAGCCCAGCACTTTGGGAGGCTGAAGTAGGTGGATCATTTGAGGTCAGGAGTTTGAGACCAGCCTGACCAACATGGCAAAACCCTGTCTCTACTAAAAACACAAAAATTAGCCAGGACGGGGGATCCAAGGTGGCTGATTAGGAGCAGCTGTGGATTGCAGCTCACAGCGAGAGCACGGAGGGTGAGTGGACCCCACATTTCCTGACAGATTTTTAGTGCCCACAGATCAGGAGATTCCCAGGCAGAGGAGCCCCACGGGTCATCAGCATGGCTGTTTTGGCCAGCGTGGCAGGTCTCTGTACAAAATACATGGGTATGGGTGCTGTTTTAGTTGGCTATTGGAGCGCCTGGGAGACAGAGTCACCCATTCAACTGATGATAGAAAGGGGACTGAAACACGGAGCCAGGCCAGGAGATTCCCAGGTGAAAAAGTGTCACAATTCTCCAGCGTGGCTGTTTCAGCTGGCGTAGTGGGTCGCCACACAGGAAATCACACAGGTCTGGACGCCTTTTCAACAGGCGACTGGAATGCCTGGGAGACAGAGTAGCCTGTTCAACTGAAGAAAAGGGGACTGAAACAGAGAGCCAGGCCAGGAGATTCCCAGGCAAAAAAGTGCCACAAGCCCCCAGTGCGGCTGTTTCAGCCGGCGCAGCGGGTCTCTGCACAAAATCTCACACAAATCCAGTTGTCTTTTCAACTGACAACTGGAACGCCTGGGAGACAGAGTCTCCCATTCAACTGAAAAAGAGGGGACTGAAACACGGAGCTAGGCCAGGAGATTCCCTGATAAAAAAGCGCCACGCATCTCCAGAGGCTGTTTCAGCCAGTGCAGCAGGTCTCTGCACAAGAAATCACACAAATCTGGGCACTGTTTCAACTGGTGACTGGGATGCCTGGGAGACAGAGTTGCCCGTTCAACTGAAAAAAACAGGTCTGAGGCAGGGAGCCAGGTGATCAGGCTCAGCCAGTTCCACCCCCACAAAAAACAGCAATCTGAAATGCTCTGGATTGAGAGTTTCACAGGAAGCACAGCTGAACCTGGGTCAGTCCAGCTCTGTGGGGGACGGGCGCCCGCTATTACTGAGGCAGTCCAGCACTACTGAGGCAGCCCACCATTACAGAGAGAGTCTGCCATTGACAAGGCAGTTCTAACTATACCCCTATAAACAGGACTGCAGGGAAGTTCAGAAGGCAGCTTGGCAGAGCCCACAGCAGCTCCGCAAAGCCTCTGCTGGCAGACTGTGACTAGACTGCCTCTTCGCTGGGCAGGGCAGCCCTGAAAAAAGGCAGCAGCATGACAGAAACTTATAAATAAAGCCCTACCTTCCTGGGACAGAGCACCTGGGGGGAAAAAAAGGCAATTATGAGTTCTGCGGCAGCAGACTTAAACGTACCTGCCCAGCAGCTCTGAATGGAAGAACGGAGCTCACAGATCAGCACTTGAGCTTCTATAAAGGACAGACTGTCTCCTCAAGCAGCTCCCTGACCCCCATATATCCAAAGAGTCCCCTCATAAAGGAGAGATTAGACTGACATCTGGCTGGTATCCTTCTAGGACAAAGATAGCAGAAGAAGAAACTGGCAGCAACCCTTACTGTTCTGCAGCCACTGCAGGTGATCCCCAGGCAAACAGGGCCTGGAGTGGACCTCAGCAGTCCTACAGCAGAGGGGCCTGAATGTTAGAAGGAAAACTAAGAAACAGAAAGAAATAACTTCATCATCAACAAACTGGATGTCCCCTCAGAGACCCCATCTGAAAGTCACCAACTACAAAGACCACAGGTAAATAAATCCATAAAGATGGGAAGAAACCAGCGCAAAAAGGATGAAAACGGAGAGATCCAAGATGGCCGATTAGCAACAGCTCAGGAATGTAGCTCCCAGTGAAAGCGCAGAGAACGAGTGGACGCCGCACTTTCCAACAAATTTTTGTTGCCCATGGACTGGGAGATTCCTGGCAGAGGAGCCACACGGGTTGCCAGCATGACTCTTTTGGCCGGCCCGGCTGTTTTGCTGGTGCCCTGGCGCGGCGCTTCTCGGTGCGGAGTGTACAGGATGGAAAGGCTCGGCTGGTCCCATCCCCACAAGGAAAACAGCAATTGGAAGCGCTGAGGACTGAGAGTTTCACAGCAAGCACAGCGAACCCGGGAAGGTCTGGCTCTGTGGGGAACGGGCGTCCGCCAAAGGAAAACTAAGAAACAGAAAAACTTCATCACCAGGCGGAGAGAGATCCAAGATGGCTGCATAGCAGCAGCTCAGGATTGTAGCTTCCAGTGAAAGTGCAGAGACTGAGTGGATGCCACAATTGCAGACGAGTTTTTGATGCCCACAAACTGGGAGATTCCCGTTGAAGGAGCCACACAGGTTCCCAGCGCAACTCTTTTGGCCAGTGTGGCTGTTTTGCTGGAGCCCCAGCGTGGCGCTTCTCAGTGTGGAGTATACGGGACTGGATGCCCTTTTAGTCAGGCTCGGCTGGTCCCATTCCCACAAGGAGAACAGCAATTGAAAGTGCTGAGGACTGAGAGTTTCACAGCAAGCACAGCCGAACCCAGGAAGACGTAGCTCTGTGGGGAGGGAGCGTCCACTGAAGGTAAACTAAGAAACAGAAAAAACTTCATCACCAACAAGCCGGACGTCCACTAAGAGACCCAATCTGAAAGTCGGCGATTACAAAGACGACAGGTGGATAAATCCACAAAAATGGGAAGAAACCAGTACAAAAAGGCTGAGAACACCTGAAATCAGAATGCCTCTCCTCGATCGCAGCTCCTCATCAGCAAGAGAACAAGGCCTGATGGAGGATGAGGGTGATGAACTCACAGAATCAGGCTTCAGAAGGTGGATAATAAGAAACTTCTGTGAGCTAAAAGAACATGTTCTAACCCAATGCAAAGAAACTAAGAACCTTGAAAGAAGATTTAATGAAATGCAAACGAGAATGGACAACTTAGAGAAGAATATAAGTGAATTGATGGAGCTGAAAAACACAACAC
>CAUYQU010025115.1:0-19811 GCA_963574635.1 Cheracebus regulus
AGCATTTCACAGGTTTAAATAAAATATTGGTTGGCTGCTTGTTTGTTATTTTCATCCCCTATTCCTTCCTGTCTCCATTGTTAAGCACAATTATTGGCATAAAAGAGGTTTTTAATACCCATTTTCAGACTGCATTCTAGCCTGGGCAATGGAGCAAGAATCCCATCCTCTCTCCCTCTTTCTCTTCCTCTTTCTTTCTCTCTTTTATTCTTTTTTTTTTTTTTTTTAATTTTTTTTTTCTTTTTAAGACGGGGTTTCACCACGTTGGTCAGGCTGGTCTTGAACTCCTGACCTCAGGTGATCCGCCCGCCTTGGCCTCCAAAGTGCTTGGATTACAGGCGTGAGCCACCACGCCCGGCCTCTTTTTTTTTCTTTCTTTTGCTCTTTCTTTCTTTTCTCTCTTTTTCTTTCTTTCAAAAAAATAAAATAAATGATTTAACTATACGCTACCTACAAGAAACTCACTTCTCCTGTAAAGACACATATAGACTGAAAATGAAGGGATGGATAAAGATATTCCATGCAAACAGAAACAAAAATTGGCAGAAAAAGCTATGTTTATATCAGATAAAGCAGACTTTAAGTCAAAATGCTAAAAAGGTCATTATATAATGATAAAGAGATCAATTCAGCAAGAAGATATAACAATCAAAAATTATATGTGCCAAATAATGGAGCACCCAGATATATAAAGCAGAAATTACTAGATCTAAAGGGAGAGATAGAGACCAGGCTCTATGCCTCCCATCAGTGGCTCAGGCCTGTAATCCCAGCACTTTGGGAGATTGAGGCAAGAAGTTACTTGAGGCCAGAAGTTCGAGACCAGTCTGGGCAACATAATGAGACTTCATCTCTACTAAAAAAAAAAAAGCCAGGCATGGTAGTATGCCCTCAGGAGGCTGAGGCAGGAGGATCGCTTGAGCCCAGGAGTTTGAGGTTGCAGTGAGCTATGATCGTGCTACTGCACTTCACTCTGGGCAATAAAGTGAGACTCTGGCTCAAAAAAAAGTGGGGGCCAGGCATGGTGGCTCACATCTGTAATCCCAGCACTTTGGGAGGCTGGAGGGTAGCTTGAGGCTAGGAGTTCAAGACCAGCCTGGGCAACATAACAAGACTCCACCTCTAATAAATAAAAAAATATTTTTAAAAAAGTAGGGATAAAACCCAATGCAATAATAGTTGGAGACTTTAACACCTTACTCTCGGCATTGGATAGAGCATCTAGATAGGATATCAACAAGGAAACACTAAATTTAAACTGCACTCTGCATAGGCATTTACAGAACATTTCATCCAACAGCTACAGAATACATATTATTTTTATCAGCACATGAAACATTATCCAGGATAGACCACATTTCAGGCCACAAAACAAGTCTCAACAATTCTAAAAGAACTGAAATCATGACCAGGCATAGTGGCTCATGTCTGTAAACCCAGCACTTTGGGAGGCCAAGGCAGGTGGATTACACGAGGTCAGAAGTTTGAGACCACCCTGGCCAACACATGAAACCCCATCTCTACTAATAATACAAAAATTAGTTGGGTGTGGTGGCACACACCTGTAATCCCAGCTACCCAGAAGGCTGAAGCAGGAGAATTGCTTGAACCTGGGAGGCAGAGATTGCAGTGAGCCCAGATAGTGCCACTGCACTCCAGCCTGGGTGACAGAGCAAGACTCTATCTCAAAAAAAAAAAAAAAAGAGTTGAAATCATATCAACTATCATTTCTGACCACAATGAAATAAAACTAGAAATCAGTAACAAGAACTTGTAAATTTGTACAAATACATGGAAATTAAATAATATGCTCCTGAACAATCAATGGTTCAATACAGGAATTAAGAAGAAAATTTAAAAATGTCTCGAAAAGTATAAAAATAGAAACATGGCTGGGCATGGTGACTCATGCTTGTAATTCCAGCACATTGGGAGGCTGAGGTGGGCAGATCACTTGAGGTCAGGAGTTCAAGACCAGCCTAGCTAACATGGTGAAACCCCATTTCTGCTAAAAATACAAAAAAAAAAAAAAAAAAACAGCCAGGCATGGTGGTACATGTCTGTAATCCCAGCTACTTGGGAGGCTGAGGCAGGAGAATCACTTGAACCTGGGAGACAGAGGTTGCAGTGAGCCAAGATCACACCATTGAATTCCAGCTTGGGCAACAAGAGTGAAACTCCCTCTTAAAATAAATAAATTAATAAATAAATAAAATAGAAACACAACAAAGCAAAACCTATAGGATACAGCAAAAACAGTATTAAGAGGAAAGTTTCTAGGAATAAATGAATACAGTAAAAAATAATCTAGTGAAGCATGTCAAGGGACTAGAAAAGAAAAAATAAACAAAATGCAAAATTAGTAGCAGAAAAGGAATAGTAAAGACCAGAGTAGAAATAAAATAAATTGAGACTTAAAAAAAATATGAAAGATCAATAAAAAGTTGTGGGTTTTTTGATAGGATAAACATAATTGACAAGGCATTAGCTAGGCTAACCAAGAAAAAAGATAAAAGACCTAAGTACATAAAATCAGAAATAAAAAAAGAGACATTACAACTGATACCACAGAGGCTGTGCTGTCTGTGGAGAAGCCACTCTTTTGTTTCTTTACTTCTCTAATAAACTTGCTTTCACTTTACTCTGTGGACTCACCCCAAATTTTTTCTTGCATAAGATCCAAGAACCCTCTCTTGGGGTCTGAATTGGGACCACCACTTTCCAGTAACATCTTCCATGGTGAACCACAAAGGGATGATACTGAAGAGACCCCTGACCCAAAGAAAATAGATCACAGCATGAATTGATCAACTTCAGAGTGAAGAAAACTTTTCAGTTATTTACAGCTTTTAGCAATTGAGTAAAGAATCCTCCTGTAAGCAAAATTGGAGCATATTTCTTTCTCTCTACTTGATTTCTCCAGAATTTGTAAACTATTTGTGAGTATTCTTAACTCATGGTAATACAATTATTTACATAAGTGCAATAAGCAACTGTTTTCTTTTCTAACAGAACACAATTGGAGACTAGTTCTTTTACCAAGGCTATGAGTGGAATAGCATTCTTTCAGATATAAACAGATTCCTTTAAGGAATAAAAGCCCCTTGGGAAAATTAGCCTCATATCTTGTCTACGCAGTCCCTGTACAGGGTTCCTCACCTGTGGTAAGTATAGAATGTCATTTTCTAACAGGCTTAGGAGCGCCCCCCCACCCCTACTCCAAGTTATTTTGGGATCTTGAGAGGAGAGAAATGTACCCATTTCATACAGGTATTTGCAGTCACAAACCAATGGCTTGGCTCAAGGCTTTAAAAAGTCTAATCCAGCCAGGTGCAGTGGCTCACGCCTGTAATCCCAGCACTTTGGGAGGCCAAGGCTGGTGGATCACGAAGTTAGGAGCTCAAGACCAGCCTGACCAACATGGTAAAACCACGTCTCTACTAAAAATACAAAAATCAGCCTGTGGTGGTGGTGGGTGCCTGTAGTCTCACCTACTCACAAGGCTGAGGCAGGAGAATTGCTTGAACCCAGGAGGCGGAGGTTGGAGTGAGCCAAGATCATGCCACTGCACTACAGCCTGGGTGACAGAATGAAACTCCAAAGCCAATTTTAAAAGGTGCCTATATAGCAAATAATTATTCTTACTACACTTGATACAAATAATCAAGCCAATTATAATAAGACTAAAGCTTATTTTGTAAACAAAACCATGATTTGCTTTAATAAAAATGAAGACTGGAGAGAGAAAATTTGTGTTTCAAAAACCATGGTACACCTGTTATTAGATTCTAGTCTTGTCTGTTGTGTTTCAAAAACTATGGTACATCTGTTATAAGATTCTAGTCTTATCTGTTATTAGATTCCAGTCTTGTCTGTTGCAATTTAGACTAACTCTGCTTATTCCTGTGAACCAATCAGTGATCTCTGGCTGCTGCTCAGAAGAAACAAGAGGAATAGGTAATATAAAAATCCAGGTCAGTATTCTAATTCTGGGTATATATTGAAATCGGCTAGCAACCCCAAATCAGCTTGGTTCCAACACTTGCCCAGTTCCTTGGAAAGCTTTCTCATTTAGTTTATTTGGAATACTTTTACTTACATTGATGTACTGTTGTGAAACATTACTATTGTACTCTGTGTAGAAATGCAGGATAAGCTTACTCAACATTTTCTTAAACTGAACACTTATTAATCTTCCTGATATCACCTTTTGTCAGAAGTCAGAGTTATAAATGACCCTCACCATACCAACATTTTCTTCTTTTTTTTTTTTTTTAGACGGAGTCTCGCTCTGTTGCTTAGGCTGGAGTGCACTGGACCACCTCGGCTCACTGCAACCTCCACCTCCCAGATTCAAGCAATTCTCCTGCCTCAGGCTCCTGAGTAACTGGGACTACAGGCATACACCACCACACTTGGCTAATTTTTGTATTTTTTCTTTTCTTTTTGAGACAGAATCTTGCTCTGTTGCCCAGACTGGAGTGTGATGGTGCGTTCTTGGCTCACTACATCCTCCACCTCCCAAGTTCAAGTGATTCTCCTGCCTCAGCCTCCCAAGTAGCTGGAATTATAGGCGCCTGCTACCACACCCAGCTAATTTTTGTATTTTTAGTAGAGATGGGGTTACACCAGTTTAGCCAGGCTGGTCTCAAACTCCTGACCTCAAGTGATCCACCCTCCTCGGCTTCCCAAAGTACTGGGATTACAGGAATGAGCCACCATGCCCAGTCTGGTTTTTGTATTTTTAGTAGAGATGGGATTTCACCATGTTGGCCAGGCTGATTTCAAACTCCTGACCCAGGTGATCAGTCCACCTCAGCCTCCCAAAGTGCTGGATTACAGGTGTGAGCCACCGTGCCCGGTCTTTATACCAACATTTTCTGACTGAGCTCCTCCCTATTCTGAATACAAGAGGCCCTTATAGACAGAAACATCATCACCCCTATTCAGCCTGCAGAAGTTAGAGAAGATGGATATTCATCCCTCCACAATCCAAAGGATTAAGGATTCCCTTATAAAAGGGAGGGGAAAATATGTCAGAGGTGTTCAAACCAGAGTGACTCCATCTTCAACAGGGCCTAGGTAAAATGATAGGCTGCATGCTAGGAGATTAGGCATTCTTCGTCACAGGATAAGACAGGGGATCACAAGATGGAAGTCACAAAGACCCTGCTGATAAAACAAGATGCAACAGGCCAGGTGCAGTGACTTATGCTTGTAATCCCAGTACTTTGGGAGGCCAACATGGGCAGATCACCTGAGGTCAGGAGTTCAAGATCAGCCTGGCCCACATGGTGAAGCCCCATCTCTACTAAAAATATAAAAATTAGCCAGGCATGGTGATGCATGCCTGTAATCCCAGCTACTTGGAAGGCTGAGGCAGGAGAATCGCTTGAACGTGGGAGTTGAGTTTGCAGTGAGCCAAGATTGTGTCACTGCACTCCAGCCTGGGCCACAGAGTAAAACTCTGTCTCAAAAAAAAAAAAAATGCAATAAAAGAAGCCAGCCAGCCAAAACCCACCAGAACCAAGACAGCAACAAAAGTGTCAATAGCATACTAAAAAGACATTGCCACCAGTGCCATAACAGTTTAATGCCATGGCAACATCCCTAAGTTATCCTATATGATCTAAAGGGAAGAGGAACTCTCAGTTCTAAAAATTCTCTGCCCCTTTCCTGGAAAACTCAAATAATCCTTCCCTCATTTAGTAAATGATAAGAAATAACCATAAAAATAGCCAACTAGGCACCCTCAGAGCTGCTCTGCCTATGCTCTGTCTCTGCCTATTCTTTACTTCTCTAATAAACTTGCTTTTACTAAAAATAAAATAAAATAAACAAAAAATAAAAAACCACTGATACCACAGAAATACAAAGGACCATTAGAGACTATTACAAACAACTATACACAAACAAATTAGAAAACCTAGTGGCTATAACCTGGCATTCATATGCAGAAAAAAAAAATTTTTTTTTAAGAAAACCTAGCAGAAATTGAGAAATTCCTGGACACATGAAACCTACCTACAAAGATTGAACCAAGAAAAAATACAAAACCAGAACAGACTAATTCCAAGTAACAAGATTCAATCTGTAATGAGTCTTCCATCAAAGAAAAGCACAGGATCTGATGGCCTCACTGCTGAATTTTACCAAACATCTGAAGAAAAACTAATGCCAATTCTTCTCAAATGCTTCCAGAAAATTAAAGAGGAAAAAATTCTTCTAGACTCATTCAATGAGGCCAGCATTACCCTATACCAACACCAGACAAGTATGTAACAACAAAAAAGAAAACTACAGGCCAATATCCCCAATAAATATAGAAGCAAAAAAAGCCTCAACAAAATACTGGTCAACCAAATTTAGCAGCACATCAAAAAGATGATTCACCATGATCAAGCAGAATTTATCTCAGGGATACAATATACACAAATCAATAAACACGATACATCGCATCAACAGAATGAAGGACAAAAACCATATGATCATCTCAATAGATGCACAAAAAGTACTTGATAAAATCCAGCATCCCTTCATGATAAAAAGCTCTCAACAAGTTAGATATAGAAGGACTATATGTCAACACAATACAGACCACATAGCAGAAAATTATAGCCAACATTATACTGAAAGGGGATAATTTGAAAGCTTTTTCTCTAAGATCTGAAACAAGACAAGAATGCCCACTGTTACTACTTTTATTCACCGCAGTAGTGAAAGTACTAGCCAGAGCAATTAAGGAAGAGAAAAACATAAAGAGCATCCATATTAGGCATCAGGAAGTCAAATCATCCCTGTTTGCAGATAAACTATCTTATACATAGAAAAACAAAAGACTCACCAGACGTGGTGGCTCACACCTGTAATACCAGTACTTTAGGAGGACGAGGCGGGCGGATCACTTGAGGTCAGGAGTTCTAGACCATCCTGGCCAACATGGTGAAACCCCATCTCTACTAAAAATACAAAAAGTTGCCCGACATTATAGTGCACGCCTGTAATCCCAGCTAATTGGGTGGCTGAGGCAGGAGAATGGTTTGAACCTGGGAGGAGGAGGTTGCAGTGAGCTGAGATAGTGCCACTGCACTCCAGCCTGAACAACAGAGTGAGAGTCTGTCTCAAAAAAACAAGCAAACAAGAGAAAAACAAAAAACTCCACAAAAAACTCTTAGAACTAATAAATGAATTTAGTACAGTTGCAGAACAGAAAATCAACATACAAAAATCAGCAGCATTTCTATACACCAAAAACAAACTAGTGGAAAAAGAAACCAATAAAGCAATCCCATTTATAATAGCTACAAAAAAATATATCTAGGAATAAATTTATCCCAGGAAGTGAAAGATCTGTACAATAAGAACTGTAAAACACTGATGCAGAAAATTGAAGAGGACACAAAAAATTGAAAGACATTCATGTTTATGAATTAAAAGAATTAATATTGTGAACATGACCATACCACCCAAACAATCTGCAGATTCAATGCAAGTTACAAGTTATATCAAAATACCAAAGACATTCTTCATTGAAATAGAAAAAAAAAAAAATCCTAAAAATTGTACAAACCCCTCCCAAATAGTCAAAGCGATCCTGAGCGAAAAGGACAAAGCTGGACATATCACACTATCAGACCTCAAAATATATTAAAAAGACCAAAACAGCATGGCACTGGCATAAAAACAGACACACAAACCAATGGAACAGAATAGGAAATCCAGAAACAAACCCATGAATTTACAGCAGACTGATTTTCAATAAAGGTGACAAGAACATTCACTGGGGATGGGACAGTCTTTTCAATAAATAGTGCTAGGAAAACTCGATATCCATATGCAGAAAAATGAAACTTCACCCGTATCTCTCACCATATATAAAAATCAACTCAAAATTGGCTAAAGATTTAAATGTAAGACCCAAAATTATAAAACTACTAGAAGAAAACATAGAAGAAATGCTTCAGGACATTGGTCTGGGCAAAGATTTTATAAAGAAAATCTCAAAAGCACAGGCAACAAAAGCAAAAGTAGACAAATGGAATTGTATCAAACAAAAAAGTTTCTGCACACAAAGGAAACAATCAACAGAGTGAAGAGATCACCTGCAGAATGGGAGAAGATATTTGCAAGCTATTCATCTGACGAGGGGTTAATATCCAGAATATAAAAGGAACTCAAACAGCTCAACAGCAAAAAACAAACAAAAATCCTCCAATTAAAAAAATGGGCAAACGGGCAAATGAGTTAAATAGATATCTCTCAAAAGAAGGCAGACAAAAACCAACAAGTATATTTTTTTAAATGTTCAACATCACTAATCATCAAGGATATGCAAATCAAAATGACAATGAAACATCATTGCACCCCAGTTATAGTGGTCATTATCAAAAAAACAAAAAGTAAAAAATGCTGGAAGGAGGTAGAGAAAGGGGAACTCTTTCTACAGGTAGGAATGTAAATTAGTACAACCATTATGGAAAACAGTATCAAGTTTCCTCAGAAAAGCTAAAAACAGAACTACCGCATGATCCAGCAATCCTGCTACTAGGTATACATCCAAAGGAAAGGAAATCACTGTGTCAAAGAGCTGCACACCGATGTTTGTTGGAGCGCTCTTCCTAACAGCCAAGGTGTAAAATCAACCTAAGTATCGATCAAGCGAATGGATAAAGACAATGTAGTATATATATACATAATGTAATACTATCTAGCCATTTAAAAAATGAAATTCTGTCATTCATGACACTATGAATGAGCTCGGAGGACACTATGTTATTAAAATAAGCCAGGTACAGAAAGATAAATACCAAATGTTCTCATTCATATGTGGAAGCAAAAACGTTGTTCTCATAGAAGTAGAGAATAGAATAGTAACCAGAGGCAGGGAAAAGGAAGCGGGAGAGGGATGACTAAGGGTTGGTTAACAGATTCAGAAGCATAGCTAGATAGGAGGGATAAGTGCTAGTGTTCTGTAGCACTACAGGGTGACTATAACAATGATTTGTTTTTCTTTTTTTCTTTTTCTTTTTCTTTTTTTTGAGACAAGGTCTTGTTGTGTCACCCACGCTGGAGTGCAATGGTGCCATCGTCTCTCACTGCAGCCTTGAACTCTTGAACTCAAGGGATCCTTCCACCTTTGCCTCCAGAGTAGCTGGGACTACAGGCACATGCCAACATGCCTGGCAAATTTTTTTACTTTTTGTAGAGATGGGGGTCTCACTATGTTGCCCATGCGGGTCTCAAATCCCTAGCTTTAAGTGATTCTCATGTTGGGATTACAAGCTTGAGCCACCACGCCTCACCCTGTATATTTTCAAATAGCTAAGAGAATGGATTTCAATGTTCCCAACACAAAGAAATGATAAGTGTTTGAGTTGATGCACATGTTAATGACCCTGGTTTGATTATAACACATTGAATACATGTATCAAAATATCAATCACACTGTAATCCATAAAATGTACAATTATTATGTGACAATTAAAAATAAAGGCCAAAATATACTGCCAAATTATATACAGGCAAGATAACTATAAAATCCTCAGGAAAAAAAAAAAACTGAAGGATTTTGCCCCCAAATTAATTCAAAAGCATCTTTAGGCTCCTGTTGCACTTCAAAGCAGCCAAAACTGACAACTGGAGAGAGGGCTTTAGGAGAGTTCCTGCAAGAGACAGACCAAGAATCCCAACCCACGGACCGTGGCTCTGCAGCAAGACACCGACTAGTAAATGCAAATTCATATGTTTCGGTGAAAATATTTTTGTATGTATCGTTTTATACTATTCCTCACATTAATGTTTCACCTAACAAACCAATAAGACTTCATTCTATTCCATTTTACATATTTGAAATCTGAGGCCTCAAGAGGTGAAGAGAATTTCTGGACAAGACTTGACACCAATTTCTACATCCCCAAATCCCATGTTACATGCTGCTTCATCCATTTAAAAGTATCTTAGTGAGCCTGCTTCACTGTCTGGTACCGAGTAAGTCCTCAATAAAAACCAATTTGCTTAAAAAAAAAAAAAAAGACTTCATTCTAATTGCATGAGATAAAGAGGACTTCTTTTTTTTTTTCTTCTTTTTTTTTTTTTGAGATACAGTTTTGTTCTTGTTGCCCAGGCTGGAGTGCAATGGCATGGTCTCAGCTCACAACAACCTCTGCCTCCCAGGTTCAAGTGATTCTCATGCCTCAGCTTCCCAAGTAGCTGGGATTACTGGCATGTGCCACTATGCCTGGCTAATTTTTTTTTTTTTTTTGGATTATTATTAGAGACAGGGTTTCTCCATGTTGGTCAGGCTGGTGTTGAAATCCCAACTTCAGGTGTTATGCCTGCCTCGGCCTCTCAAAATGCTGGGATTACAGGCATGAGCCACCACCCCTGGCAAGAGGACTTCTAAGAACATAAAAATGAAGACCCAGAAAAAAACACACCAAAATGTTGATGTTAATCATTTAAAAGTGAGTTCTTATTTTTTCCTTCGTATGTTCTTACATTTTCCTAAAAGTGTGTATTACCTTTATAAAAATTTAAGCAATAAACTGTTTTTAAAGCAACTATGTGGGCCATGAGCAGTGGCTCATGCCTGTTATCCCAGCACACTGGGAGGCCAAAGCAGGAGGATCACTTGAGGCCAGGAGTTTGAGCCCAGCCTGGGGTCCTTTTTTTTTTTTTTTTTTTTTTTTAGATGGGGTCTCACTCTGTCACCCAGGCTGGAGTGGTGCACTGGTGCAATCTCAGCTCACTGCAGCCTTCGCTTCCTGGCCTCACAATGTCCTCCTACCTCAGCCTCCCAAGTAGCTAGGACCACAGATGCACACCAACACACCCAGCTAACTTTTTTATATTTTTGTAGAGACAGTGTTTCGCCATGTTGCTCAGGCTGGTCTCAAACTCCTGGGCTCAAGTGATCGATCCACCTGCTTTGGCCTCCCAAAGTGCTAGGATTACAGGTATGAACCCTTGCACCCAGCCCAAGCACACCTCGTAAATGTGTTTCAAACATGTTCCTTCCTCTCTGGGACCACATCTGCAGTTCAGGCTTCAGCATCTCTCCCCTAGACGACTTCACTCCTTTCATTAAGTGTCTCCCAACTTGTCCCTCTTAACTCCACCCTCCACAGGGCAGCCAGCGTGATCTTTCCAAAAAGGAAATTTAAAACTTCAACAGCTCCCACTGCCCAGAGACGCCTGGGGTCTGTGTGAACACTAATTTCATTCGTCATCTGCTTTCACTTTCACGGCTGAGCTAAATGTTGCACTGGGTAGTGGTTTGTTCTTGGCAACAAGATGATCTTTTGTAAATGAGTGTCTCACTGACCTTGCAGAAGCGAAAGTTTACTACACCTTTATAAACAGCCTTGGCTAATGTACTAGCATGACTGCTAAAAGAGCAGGGACTGGAATTTTCATAGTAAACAGTGAAGCATCTCCTGCCCTAATTTCCCCAGCACGAGGGGCCTTCTAGTTAGGATTCCCCAGGCCCACACGTTCTAACATCTGTCTTTCCTTTTCCAGCCCCCTCTGGTCAGTTACAGCTTCCTACACTCCAGGTGTGTATTTCCTGTGAAAAGAATAAGTGAGTAAGTGAGAAGTTCTTTTAAAGGATGTGAAGTGGGGAACCTCCTCTGGAAAGAATATATAAACACACACTTGATGTTTCTTTTTTTTTTTTTTTAGACAGAATCTTGCTTTGTTGCCCAGGCTGGAGTGCAATGGCGCGATCTTGGCTCACAGCAACCTCCACCTCCTGGGCTCAAGAGATTCTCCTGCCTCAGCCTCCCGAGTAGCTGGGATTACAAGTGCGCGCCACCACACCTGGCTAATTTTTGTATTTTTAGTAGAGATGGAGTTTCACCATGTTGGTCAGGCCAGTCTTGAACTCCTGACCTCGAGTGATCCACCCGCCCCAGCCTCCCAAACTACTGGGATTACAGGCGTGAGCCACTGTGCCCAGCCTGATGCTTCTTGAGTAGGGGACTGAGACAGAGCTAAGGTCATGGGGTGGCGAGGTGGTGGGGGTGGGGGGCTGTCCAGAGAGAGCTCCAAGGCTGGCCTGAGGCACCTTGGGTTAAGCACACCTGGGTCGGTGGCCCCAGACATGCATGATTCCTGCCCTACTCCTTATCCTATTTATGGAGTCCTTAGGGTCCCTGGGTTTTAAAGTCACTGCCCCAAATTAATAGCCCAGCTAATAAGTGTCAGAGTCAAGATTTGAACCCAAGATCTGCCTCTCAAGCTCACTCCCCTGCCACAGTGCCGGGTGCTACTCCCTCTGTTCCCCACCAGCCCTGTCCTCTCTGGTGGGGTGGGGGTCTGAGCAGGAGGACTTCCCTAGACAAATTTTGGGTCTGAGGGGCCAGACCCTGAAGACTCAGGAGTCTGGAGTGAAGAGAAGCCCAGGGGCAAATGGTCCAGGCTGGGGCAGGAGGGGTCAGAGAGCAGAAGCCTCATGGAGAGTCCACATCCTGTTTGACAAGGAAGAGGAGCCCGGGCACAGAGAAGGATCGTAACCAGCCCAGGGATGCAGTTCATGGCAGGTAAGAAACGCTCCCTGACTCAGTTCATCCAGGGGATCTCCTGGGAGAGGTACAAAAAGAAAAAGGAAAAAAACCTGAGTCTCTGGGACACATTGGGGAGGCCAAGATCAAAATCACACTGACCGCAGCGGGGTCAGGGCCAGACCCACCTCTCCCAGCTGCCTGGCCACCTCTCCCTCTCCTCTCACCACCCCTTCCTCCTCTCCCACAGCCCTCCCCTGGCCTCCCTGACTCAGGCCTCACACTAGGCTGCCCCAGAGGCCTTGGGGGATTCCCAAGCTGCAGCCCACTCCAGCCAGATTCATCGGCGCCCCTGCGCTCCCACCCCCACCCTTACCAGTTCCTAGGCTAGAGGCGCCCTGGCCCCACAGTATAGAGGTCTGAGAACCAGGGAACAAGGGGCCCTAGGTTCTAGACCTCCAACTGCTTCAACTTGCCCTGTGAGTCTGGGTAGGTCCCTGGTCCTCTCTGAGCCTGTTTCTCCTCTGTGAACTGACAGAGTTGGACATGGCCCCAGACACTCTCCATCCCTGAGGCACTAGGCGTGGCTTGCGGCTGTCTGTGAACCTGGCAGGGCCCGAGATATCCCAGGGCCAGCTTCTGTGCCACAGGCACCTTGGTGACCCTTTGAGAGGCCACTCAGGCCACACCCTGGGGCAAGGCCCACTGGGGCCTCCCCAAAGCCCCCAGTGCCTCCCAGTGAAAAACAATGAATTTCATTCCAAATAAGGGAACTACAGCAAAGTTGTCTGCCACGGCCCAGTTCCGGGTGGTTTATGTTAGCTGGACAAGACTAAACAGACCTTCACATTCCCAGTAGTGAGCACTAGAAATGAAAATGTGCCTGCTTGTCTCCGGAGCACTGGGGCAAAGGAGAGGTCGGTGCTCCCCTGAGGCCTCCCGAGGGGCTCAGCAGACCTGAGAGCTGCTAGGGAGGGCGCTGGGAAGCGAGCAAGACTTCAGCAAGCTACAAAGCAGGGTGAGCACCAGGTGATGGCGGCCACAGTGGCCTGGGGGGGCATAGGTGGAGAGGGGCAGGGGGTCCTTTATGTCGCAGAGGCGGGAATGTGACAAGGAACCAGACAATGGAAAGGTAGAGGGAGAGAGAAAGAGACAGGGAGAAGGAGTGAGGCAGCCAGCAATGAGAAGACCCTAGAAGCCCCCACCACCTGCCTTGATTGGGAGGCCAGGAAGGAGGGAAGAGGGGAGAGAAGGGACCCAGCCACTTCCTGGACAACACAGCACATGGTTCCCAGCCCCACTCCTGCCTCCCTCTGTGTGGACACAACCAGCTTGAGATAAGAATTTAATTATTTACAAAACAGAGACAAGAAGCAAGACTGCCCTCCAGCTTTCCCACACAAGCCTCCCTCCGCACACAGCCACCCTCAAGCGCAGCCCAACCCTGCAGGCACTGGACTACCAAGCACCACAGCTCTCATCCTTTCTCTGCTCATTTGTTTGGTAGAAAGGAGGTTTCCACATGTCACCCAGGTTGGTCTTGAACTCCTGGGCTCAAGAAATCCACCAGCCGAAGCCTCCGAAAGTGCTGGGATTGCAGGCATGAGCCACCTCACCCAGCCACAGTTCCCATCTTAGAAACAACTAAAATAACACTGGGAGGAACAGGGAAGCGCCCAGCCCAAGGTCACCCATCTGTGGCTGGCAGAGCCAGGACCAGTGGTCCCCAACAGCATCTGAGTCCTGCGAGTTGGCCCCACATCCTCGGGCCACACTGTCACTGGTCAGCCTTGCCTCATAGCCACACACAGGTGGCTCCATCTCCTCCCTCAGCCCCTTGCCCACTCCCGAGAGAAAGCCTCTGTCTGTCCATCCAAACTTCACCATTCTTCAAAGCAAATGCCTCCTCCTGGAAGTTCTTCCTGATTCCATTCAGCCTAACTGACCACTCTCTCCTCTTACCTCTGACCTCCCTCTGCCCCGGTGATCAGCAGCACAAGTTCTATGAGGGCAGAACTATGTCTGTCCCCAGAGCCTGGCACAAGGCCTGACACCTGAAGAGCACCTAAAGAAGATCTGTGCCATCCACGAATGAATGAATGAATGAAGCACTGGTTCCATCTTGCTCTTGTCTGTGCCCCAGAGCCTGGTATTCAGAAAACATTATTTCAACAGAGAACTAACTGGATGTGGCTATGGCAGCTCTGAAGAGCCCATCGAAGAAACGTTTGAATTCCCCAGAATCAGTCCATTCTTGCCTTCATTTCAAAACATAGTTGAGTGCCTACTGTGTGCGACAGGCACTGTTGGTGGTGATACAGCAGTAAGCAAAAGAAACAGTAAACAATACAGACAAGCAAACGGACCTGGCAGCTGCTGTGATCAGTGTGAGGATGGTGGAGCCCAGGGCAGCCAGAGGGGGACAGCAGCAGCCATCTAACCCAGCCGGTGGTCAGGGAAGGCTTCCTAGAGTAGGCGAAGCTAAGCTAAGACCTGAAGGATGAGCCCAACGATGGCAACCATTGCTAATACTTATTATGCTTTTATTACTAGTCAAGCATTACCTCAAATAAGGAATTAGGGCATGGAGAAGTTAATCTGTGAGGCCCAGGGAGCAAAGACAAAGTCCAAATCCAGAGCCTATGCCCCAGCCACAGCGCATTCTATCCCGCCTGCCTTTCCTCTTCCCTCCTTGCACCCCAGGTTCCCCCAGATGCTGCTGGGAAATTCCAGAGGCCTCTGGGCTCACCAGCATCAGCATGTGCATTGGATTTCCATAGCCCAGTGGGACCCCCAGGCCTCTCAGCCTCTCAGGTTCCATGGCCAGGCCGAGAGAGGGGACCTAGGGGTCCCTGCAGACCCAGACAGAGCTACCCCTATGTCCCTGGGACAGACTTGCTGCTGGAGAAAACTCCCCTTCTTCTCAAGTGCCTGAGTGTCCTGGGCTGCAGGGAAAGGACCCTATCCCAAAGGAGATGTTCTTTCAGAACACAGAAGAGAGTGCCCTAGAGCTGGAAAGCACCTCCCCCACTCACTCCTGTCCTGTCACCTGTTTTGGTAAAACAGAGGAGGACCTCTGAGACGGGGCGTTCACTGCAGCAGGGTGGTTGGGGGCTAAGAGGCCGAGTCAGGAGCCCCTCATTCAAGGCCTATTGGGAAAGGTGTGACCAGGGCAGTGGGCATGGGAAACAGTGGGGGGGGGGGGGGCGGGGGGCGGGCCTGAAAACATCCAGGAAATAAGGCCAAGACCACCTGCCTCAGAAACTTCTAGGGGGTCTCGAGCAACACCCGGAGGGAAGAGGGTTCCCCAGAGCTCAAAGCCAAGGACAAATGGAATGGAAATTTTTTTCCCAGCACATTTGGCTCTCCAAGAGAAGGATCCACCTTGGGGGTAGGAAGAGAGAGAAACAGGAGGGGCATGGGCAACAGCCCTATATAGACACAGATGTTTCTCAGGCAGGGATCAGCACAGCCAGGGGTGAAGGACAGCCCCTCTGCGTCCCAGCCACTCAGCAGGACACAAGGAAGCCAGCCGGGCCCCTTCCGATCCTGGCCTGCCACGTCTTCACCCACTGCCTGGCCTAGGTAAGAGCTGGCCCACTAGGAGGGGGGCTGTTGGCCCAACCCGGCCCATCTCCCGCCCTGCAGACCCACACGCCAAGCCCCGGGAACCCAGATTTAACATGTCCCACTCAATGTGTGTTCACTCTCCCCAGGGGCCACTCAGCACACGTTAAGATCCAATTGGCACTAATTGGACCAAGCTGGCAGTGCCCAGGGCAGCCTGAGTCCTGTCACCATGGATTTGACTCACCAAGCAATGGCCATGGGTGTCTACGGAGCCCACCATTAGTGTCATTTTGGGAAGCTCAAGTGAGCACAGATGGTGCTTTGTGAGTCAACATCACTGTCTAGCCAAGGCTTGCAGGCAGAGACCCAGAGCTTGGAAGTGACTTATCCACGAAGAGTCTTACATCCCAGCCAGGGCTGGAGCCTGGCCTCCCAGGTGGCAGTTCAGAGGATGCTTTACTGGCCCCTTCATCTGCTGATGGCCCCAGGAAGTCTTCTCTAAAAGAGGAAGGAGGTTCTAGTTATTTCCTTCCTCCCAGGGTACAAGACCTCCACCCTGATGATCAAACCCTGCCCAAGGAGGGAACCTCAACCCCACCCTAGAATACTGAGCTCCAAAATGCACTCTTGGCCACAAGACTCAAAAGCAATCACAAATCCTGGACCCTGAAATGGAAACCTGCTCTCTGGGAATGGAACCCTCATCTCAACCTAGAACCCATATCCCCAAACAGGAGCCTCAAGATCAACCCAGAATCTTGCCTGCAGAAATAGCACTTTCACCCCAAAATACCACCTCATGCCTCAGGAATTGAGAACCTTAGCACCAGACAGAAAACTTCCACTTTCAGAACAAGTCCTGAATCTTGGGGAGCTATCCCTTCCAAAGCCGATCCAGCCTCTTCTCATACGGAAATGAGCTGCACAATGACATTTCGTTCAATGACAGACCACGTATAAGACAGTGATCCCATAAGATTATGAACTCCTACCACCCACTGAGGTCACAGCCATGATAACATCATCCTGCAATGCACTGCATTATCCTTCTCTGGTTAGATGCATAAATACTTACCCTTGCGTTACCACTGCCTGCAGTGTCCAGCATGGCAATGCTATATAGGTTTGTAGCCAAGGAGCAATAGGCCACACCACACAGCCTAGGCGTGCAGGAGGCTACACCATCCAGGCTTGTGTAAGTGTACTCTGTGCTGACAAAATTGCCAACAACACAATTCTCAGAATGTGTCCCCGTTGTTAAGCCACACATAACTGTATTTGGTTTCTTTTTTTTTTTTTTTTTTTTTAGACAGAGTCTCGCTCTGCCGCCCAGGCTACAGTGCAGTGGCACGATCTCAGCTCACTGCAACCCCCACCTCCTGGGTTCAAGACATTCTCCTGCCTCAGCCTCCCGAGTAGCTAGGATTGCAGGTGCCCGCCACCACACCTGACTAGTTTTCTTTGTATATTTAGTAGAGATGGGGTTTCGCCATGTTGGCCGGCCTGGTCTCAAACTCTGACCTCAGGTTATCCACCCGCCTCAGCCTCATGCTAAGGAGGTGAAGCTAAGCCAAAGCCACCCAAAGTGCTGGGATTACAGGCATGAGCCATGGCACCCGGCCCTGTATTTGGTTTCTTTAACACAACCTCAACTTGGGGGATCAGATGAGGTAACCAAGATTCCTCAAACAGCTTCCTTCACATTGTGCAGTGAAGGAGGCAAGACTCCCTCATGCACGCAGAGCCCTAGTTTCCTGATGGGCTGCCCTCTGAGGCAGAAACCTTCATTCTGGTCCCTCACGACCTATCCGAACCACTGCCTCCATCCCCTGGGCCCACATCAGGGTCTGCATGGCTGGCTGGTCTCCTCAGCCCCACAGATCTGCAAACGCCTGCCTCAGAAAGGGAAAAGCCCTTGGCCAAGCCCTCTCAGCCCTCAGAAGAGGGGGTTTCCTGCGTGGGACTTGTGGAGGGGTCGGTGATGAAGTCTGTCCACCCAGACAGGGCTGGCCCTCCACTGAGTCCAAGGTCTGCCTTTGTCCCTGAGAGCTGGAAGAGAGGTCAGGGCACTCAGAGGCAGAAAGAGGTCCTGGCTCTATCCTGAGGCTGACAGTGGAGAATGGATGTCACCCTAATGCAGATTCAGAGAGGCCCCAGGCAGAGGCCCAGGAAGAATCTAAACAAGATTTGGAAGATCAGACTTTCGCAGTCCCGTGGAGATTCAGATGCAGTGTCTCCTCTGTAGAGTGTGCCATGAATCCTGTCACGGGAGAGGAGGGGGGTTGTTTATGTGCTACCCAAATGTGAGGGACCTGGCCCTGTGAGAAGTCCCCAGGCCCAGGGCAGAGACAAGCAGGCATTTCCTCCTCTCCTCCTTTACCAGCTGCTGCCTGGTTCTCAGTCACTCTTCCGCATTCTGTTTTACTACAGGCCATCCATCCAGTCCCTCTTGCTTGTCCCTCCTTTGACAGTTTTATAATTTAATAAGTGCTGAGCCCCAGGGTGGGGGTCTGGGGCTTTAATCTCCACTCTGGGAAAGCCAGAGCAACCTTGGCCTGTCCCAGCTGATTTATGGCTTGTGTGTGTCTGGCTGGGAACTGGCACCCACGGGGAGGAGAGCCACCTGAGAAAGCCTGGCCACGGCGGGGCTGCAGGTCCCTGGCAGGGAAAAAGCCAGGTGCACATCACACCGCAGGTGCTGCCTCTGCCCTCCTGGGAGCTACCTGTGACCGGCAGAGGACACATTCATAATTGCTGGTGTCCCAAGGGGTAGGGATAGAACCAGCAGCTCAGGGCCTGCCCAGCCCTGCTCACCTGTCTCTCTTCCTGGCTCCAAAACCTCACACCCATGGCAGGAGCACAGGTCCCAAGTGTGCACACCCTGACCTTCCATAGAGCTCCTGGGTGCACGCTGACCACTGCCCCAGGGTCAGGATTCAGAGACGGCAGGAGCAGCTCCCCAGCAGATCCCTCTCCTGGACCCTCCTGTGAAGCTTCAAGTTGACCTTCTAAAGTATCTCCCGAGTCACTCTGCTTGCCTGACCGACTCTGGCAGAAGCCACACCTCTCTCCTTGCACAGAGGACTGCGGTGGACTCCTGCCTGGCCTCTCTCCTCCCCTCCCCATCTCTTGCCCCAAGAACCTGCTAGGACATCTAAGCGATCTTGTCACTCTTCTGCTTAAAGCCCTTCAGTGGTTCCCCTCAGGCATCACACTCCAAGCAGACCAGCATCTGCATCACATTTGGTACCAGCATTTGTCCCCCTCAGCCGTCCCTCTGGAGTCAGCTTCCAGCAGCTCCTAAGAGCATCGTCCTGCAAGGTCAGAGCCTAAGGATTTTCTTACTGCCCAGTCCAATCCAGCTGTATGACCTTGGACAGGTCACTTTCCCATGCTGGGGCCAAGGGGACCTGAGATGAGAAAGCAGATAGGGCAAAACCATCCCTATGATACATGTGGGTTCTGATGTTTGAATCAGTGGCCACTGGCCCTTCGACCAGGCACCAAAGACAGGCTGCCAGACCTTCTCCCCTTGGGAAGAATGTGTTTAAAGGAACATTAGCTGGAAAAGCAGGACAAGAAAAGGAAAAGAAAGCAGAAGTGGCCTAGGCACCGTGGCTCACGCCTGTAATCCCAGCACTTTGGGAGGCTGAGGCAGGCAGATCACTTGAGGTCAAGGGTTCGAGACCAGCCTGGCCAAGATGGTGAAACCCTGTCTCTACTAAAAATACAAAAATT